>JAOSBN010142418.1:0-25802 GCA_027563595.1 Erythroxylum suave | reverse complement strand
ACACCATTCAACCCCCCCTTCTTGTGTATCTAGTTTATCGTATACAAGTATCTTATTGACGTGTGATTTACTTCAAGTTAGAAACTCCTTGTTCAAGTATTCACCACCTCGATTTGATCGAAGTGTCTTGATACTTATACGAGTTGTTTCTCTACTTCATGTCTAAATTTTTTGAACATTTTAAATGCTTCAGACATGTATCTCATTAGATACACATACCCATATTGTGAATAATCATCGATACAGGTAATAAAGCACATAAAACCACCCCTGGCATGAACGGACATCGAACCACATACGTCAGAATGTATTAGGCCTAATAACCCACTCACTCGTTCACCTTTTCCTTTAAAAGGTGATTTAGTCATCTTACCTCACAAGCAAGATTCACATGTGTCATATGATTCATAATCAAATGACCCTAAGCTACCATTCCTGTATAGCTTAGCCATGCATCTCAGACTTATATAGCCAAGTCAATAATTCCATAAGTAAGATGATTTTAAGTTATCTTGTTTTTGTTTTTTATTGTTAAAGATATTTAAACTTGGATTGCACATATCTAATAGGTAAATAACATTACATAATGTAGCAGTACCATACAACATTTCATTCAACTTAATTAAACAAACCATTGCCAGAAAAAGTTAAATGAAATCCTGCTTTATTAAGACATGGAAAAGATACAATGCTCATTGTCATAATGGGTACATAAAAGCAATTATCCAAAATTAAGGAAGATACAAAACACAAATGCCTACAGCTACCATAGCAACTCTTACACCATTTCTCGTACATAAGTCCATCTCTCCCTTCTTGAGTGGTCTATTATCCCTGAGACCCTACATATCAACACATATGTGTGAGTCACATTTGATATCTAATACCCAAATGTTATGATCAGAAATAGTATTAACTTCAATGACAAATAACACACTTGAAGTAGACAGTGGAGCATCTAATGCATTCTTCTGCTTCAGCAACTCCAGATAGGTTTTGCAGTTCCTCTTCCAATGTCTTTCCTTTTTGTAATGGAAGCATATCACCTTGGATTTAGTCTCGTTTGCCTTTTTCTTAGATACACCTCCCATTGGTGTCTTAGATTTCTTTTTCTTCTTTTGGCTCCTTTTGTCAGAACCAAAAGGGCAGTCTACCAGCATCACAACCTTACTATCTTTCTTGACAGTTTGCTTAACTATTTTAAGTAGATTAATCAGTGTCAAGGTGCATATTTGGTTCATCCGATAGTTAAGCACAAACTATGAATAACCATTAATCAAACTAGTTAGAATTAAGTCTATACTTAATTCATGATCTATTATGAAACTCAAACCAGCTAGCCTTTTAATGTATCCATACATCTTCAGTGTATACTGCACTGGAGATGATCCCTTAACCATCTTAGAGGAGAAAAGCAACCTTAAGGTATCAAACCTTTCAGACCGAGCTTGCTCATTAAACAGTTCCCTTAGATGGTAAACTATGATATGAGCATCTATAGCTTCATGTTGCTTTTTCAGTTTTGGTGACATAGAGGCCAACATTATACAACTATCTAGTTCATAAGCCCAACGTTATACAACTATCCAATTCACTATCATCCAGTAGCTTCCTGTAAGCTTTCTGATCCTCATTAGATGCATTGACAATAGGGGTATTAGGAAGTGGTTCATCTAGGACATATCCTAGTTTCTTATATTTGAGAACAATTCTCAAATTCGGTAGCCAATCTAAAAAGTTAAGTCCCATGAGTTTGTTGGAGTCTAATAGAAAGTGTAGGTTCACACTGGACAAAGACATTGTGATGATTCAATAAGCTAGAAGAATGAGAGAAATTGTTAGAATGTAAACTAATGCATATCGGTAAGGACTTCAATCACGTACATTACGGGTCCCTCTACTTTTATCCAAATCCATAGCCCTCACAATGAATTTGAGAAAGCTTATAGTTTTCCTAATAGGTCGATATCCAATATCACTAAGAATGACCTTAGATTTGCCCAACAAGCCACTTTAGGTTAATGGTTAGGTATCATTTATACCAATTGCATTTATTTATGCAACTATCAACTTGTGACATCAAATGTTGATTTAGCACACTTATTGAGTTATCAACTCTTGATTCGTATACATCCCATGTATATAACCCAACTTTCCCTCTATCTATGTTGACCTTAGGTTTGCCCAACAAATCAACTCTTCCAGTTAACAGCAACCCATTAATCTGGAAATCTAATTTTTATGGTTTAAACATATTATTGTAGAGCAGGCTTGGGTTTACCCAACAAACCAACTCTAAAAAAAACTATGGTTCTTGCCATATTAATGAAAAGCGTAAGTCTTAATATTTCAGTTGAGGAACTTGTTATTTGGTCTCATCAATACTTGTATATATATATATATATCGCCTTCCATTGATATGGCAAAAACCATAGTATTTTTCTAGAGTTAGCTTGTTGGACAACCAAAGCCCACTCTACAATAATATGTTTAAACCATAAAAATTGGAAAAATCTATTTTCTATGGTTTGAACATATTAGTGCAGAGCGGGCTTATGTTTGCCCAATAACCCAATTATAAAAAAAAAAACCTTGCCATATCAATAGAAGGCTTAAGTCCTATTATTTTGGTTAAGGGATTGTTCTTTAGTCTCATCAATATATATGTATAACTAGATTGTATAAGACTTAATTAAATTAGGACTATGTCCATAACAACCCTATCATGCCATTTTAACCAACCCTTAAAATGCATCTAATGCATGTAACACCCAAAAGAGGTTTAATTTAGATTGTGACTTGACTATGCATCAAAAGTTTATGATCGGATTCAACTGTTAAACCAAATTGGGTACTAATGTTACTCTCGGCTAATTCAAATTATGAATATGATTTGATTAGGAATCCTAAAATAACAATTATTTTGATGTCCAAAATAAACACTTTAATTCTAGAAAACATATCTTTTTCTAGTCACACTAGAAATGCAATGCTCTACTTGGATTAATTTGAATTTGTTCCCTAAGGTTTTCAAAACTCCCAAACATCAATTAGTCATCTAAAAATATCCCTAAGTTATCTCAAATTTATCTAGTCAACTTCGGCACAAGCCAAAACATATCTTGACAGCCAAAATCATCATGATAAATAAGTTATCCTATTAGACATTTAATAGACTGATTTGATATCGAAAAAATTTCCAAAACCCTAATTTCAAACACCTGCACTTAGCATGCTACTACAATCAATATACTACATTTCTTACCTCATAAAAATTTTTAAGGTCTTATAACCGAAACACATACACCCTAAGTCATTAAATAAGTTAACTCCATGAACTTTCAAAAAGTTGACCAATGTTGAACTTGACTTGATCTATTAATTAAATCAAATTTGATTAATTCTAGAAAAAATTCCAAATTGTTATAGACATTCTAAATGTGCCTACTAAAAATTTCAAAAACTAATTCCTAGGAATTATTTATTAACTTAGTGTCATATTACTTCTGACACTAGTCATAGTACATCATGCATGCATAATATAATCACTTTAACAACAAGTATCATGCATTTCATACACATGTCAACATCTTATATTGCATGTCCATACAAAAAATTCATTAAAAAATTTTATAAAAATTATTATGGAATTTACAAGCATGCATGTTCATCAGATTTCCAAAATTTCCTGGAACTTCGTATATGCATCAAACTAAAACTGAATTTGTAATAAAATAGCAACTAACATTCAATTGTAATTTCTTTAACCAAAACATTATATAAAACCTTATAAACACTTCTATAAAAGAAGATCGGAAAAAAATATAATTATTAAAAAAAATTTCAAAATCAACATATGCATTCAGCTTTCCATAAATTCACAGAAACCAACATATGAACAGACTGGATATTAATTGACAATAAAATAGAAAATGACATTCAATTGTAATTTCCTCATGGTATAACACCTTATAAACGTTTATATGAAAGAAAATCAGAAAAAAATGTTACAATTTATACGAATTTTTCAAAATGTCAGTCATAACCCAACAAACAATTTGCACATGTTCAATACATCATCTAATACATACATAAACTAGCTCTGATACAACTGTTAAGGAGTCATGGATTCATGTGTTACATGCACAACAATGCGGCAGAAAAGTGGGAATCTAAATTCCTACCCAATACTTCCCCAAAATTCCAGAAACTTAGATGCATGCATACATAGATTATAAGAACATGAAATTTAAACACTTGTACCATTTGCAATACTCCTCCTTTTCTTGAATCTTCTCCCTTTTTAGGTTATAGAAAACACCAAACAGCTTCCTTCTTAGCTTTAGAACACTCAAGGATGAAGAAGAAGTAATTTGTAAGGGTGGTTAGAGGACCAAACTAGATGAGTTCAAGTAGATTCTCAAATGGAGAGATAGATCAAGGTTATGTTGCATGCAATTGAATTCATGCAACAATTGTGTAAAATGCATGAACAAGACTCAAGACTACTTCTCTCTAACTTTAGAACACTTATAGATAGCTTATCCTCTCACTTAAGTTTGTATTAACTTGTTAGTCTATATGTACATAAGTGAAGAACTCATTTATGTATCATCTGTCAAGCCTTAGGTCACAATCATGGCCTATGAGCCACAATCATATCCTACTTCATTGACAACCATGCACATTTTGTTTTCCATTTGATCTTTTATATGTGTAACCCTTAAGTTTTTGGTTATTTTGAGTACTTAAATTAACTCTTAATCTAAGCAAATCATGGATGGTTTCATGCTAATTCAATTATCTCTTAATTGAAGCAAATTATGAAGGGTTTCATGATTCCAATTTATCAGAATATAAGTGGATTAACACACAAACTCTTCGATACTTAATTATCTGACTTACAAACCTTTCCATAGAAAATTACCATGCAATTCGTCCCTTTACCATTCTATACCACACTTGGTTTGGAGTATGGATTATGTGTCAACTCCTACCAGACTAACTATGCCACATTTAGTCCAAGTGATGTTAGTTTTTATCCTGAGATCTCCTTACTCCATCTGTCACTAAAGTCCCTCTTCATGACACACAACTACTCTGGTCAAAGACTTTTGAGTAATGACCTTGATAAGAGGTCGTAGGTATCATATCCTTCTACCAAGAGTGATGAATCCTTTATTGGCTACTGAATTACCTTTGAATACCAATAACTGTACCCAGTCGCCACTTAAAGAGCGACCTTATCTTGAGGTAACAAGGAATGGTGTCAAAGCATAGGATCAATATTGAAGATATCCTTGAGTACCTCAAGTCTAAGGATATTTGCAACATTGCCTTGATGAGATTAATAATTGACATTTGATAGATCATTCATATGATAATCTCATAACGAGTCATCCGATGTAATTACTACTCTTAGCAAGCATCTACATGTTAACTCTAAACATCTCATACTTATAGTTTGTAAGATCCCCTGCTTGATCAAATCAAGGAGTATAACATGTACTAGTCTATCTGAATTAATAATGTCTTTTCTTATTAATCCTATGGCCAGGAATTATTTAGATGCTAACATAATTGCACATGATATAAAACTCATTATCATGATCTCATCATGATTTCCTCTCATGCTATGTTTTGTACCATGGACTTCATTAATTTGATTTAAGATCAACATCAATTCATAAATAAACGAACATTAAATTAATGAAAAATGGCCTTCACTTTATTAATCCAAAAATTTTTGTACAAAGGTGCTAGGGTTTCCTTTATAGCACTATTCCAATAGATAACATACTACTTATACAGGATTTAATGAAAGAATACACTTTAGGTAAAGCTATAAGAAGTTTTTCATTCAAAATTCACTTCATTAAATCTTTTGATACCATAAGATGGAAATTTGTTAAATCTTGTATGCTAGGAATTAGATTTCAAAATATATTTACTAAATGGATTAAAGAGATCATTATAGCAAAAAGAGCACAAGGCAATCTCACACAAGATATGAAGCTTAGATGGAATCTTTAATTTTTAACTTTGTTCTTAATTTGCACTTAATTTTACTTTTTAAATGTTACTGTATTTACTGGTGTAATATATTTTTCTAGAGATTAATAAATTTCTTATTTCACTCTAAAAAAGGAATAACCCTCCAGCAGGATTTTAGCAATAACCGTTTTAACTAAGAAGCCTCCTTTAGAAGATACGATGTTCAAGTTTGTTCTAGTTAAATGCAAGACATCAAAGCAATGAGGCTTCTATACATAAATTGGAGGTTCAGATTGTGCAACTTGTAAAATTTAGTATCTAAAAGACCGTAAGGAAGTTTCCCTAGTAGAGCTAAAACAAATCATAAGGACCAGTAAAGAAAGTGCACACACCACAATCTACCGAAGGAATTCCTTTTACATACTTTCTATAATAGAGTGAACCCACCTACTAGAGGCACAATAGATGTAGCATCAGGAGAATCTTTGATGTTAAAGACTATTGATGAAGCAGAGGAGTTGAATGAAGAGATGGCAAGCAGTAGTTGCTTATGGACAAATGAGCAAGGTAGGTAACCTACTACTTTTAGAGAGCAAAAGGGATTCATCACAGTCGATCAAATGATGGAGTTGCAAGTAAAGATCGATAATTTGACGTAACAAATCAGAAACATGAAGGCATCATCTTCAGCCCAGGTTAAAGTTGTTTAAGTGAAGTGTGAGCTCTTTAGTTAGTTAGATCATAATACTATGGACTGCTACTTGATGAGAGAGGACAACTAGGAGTAAGTAAACTATATGGGGTGTAATTTAGACGAGTAGGGGATAACAGTCCCTACTCCAACACTTACAAACCCAAATGGAAGAATCACCCTAACTTTTCCTGGTCAAATAACTATGGAGGACAATTTAGGCCTTAGGGAGAATCAAGCTTTCAACAAGATAAAGCAAGCTTGATGGAATCAAAGTTGGATAATTTTTTGGATAAGAACAGAGGTATGGAGGAGGCATATAGGAGGATCAAGAGCAAATTTGAGCAGGTAACAAAAAATCATGCCTCGTCTATACAAAATCTGAAAGTCCAAATGGGCTAGTTAGCAGAGGCAATGTCACCTCGGAATGCTAGCACTTCTCTAACCAAAACTCAGTCCAGTTAGAAGGAACATATCATGGTCATCAGCCAGACTCAAAACAGAGAATCCACACGAGTATAGGAAGAAGGAAAGAAGGGTGAAAGTAAAGACCTTCTAAGTGAGCTTGTGAGCAAGCTAATTAAAGTAACCTGATTGAGCCCAAGTTTATTATCTAAATTGGCGACATTTTTATGACTTTTTCTATACTTTTTGACTCCTATCTCTAGCTTTTGTGCTAAATTGATTCTTGAGTGTGTGCTTTTATTTTATATAGTTTGAAGGTGAAAATTGTTACAAATCAGTACCAATTGCTCTAATTAATTTTCTGATAACAATTGATATTACAAAATACCATATTTTTATTGTAGGAGACTCAAGGAAAAGGAAGTGAAAAAAAGATGTGGAATGAAAGGAGGCTGAAGTGAAGTCAACGCAACAGGAAGTTCGCCACGGCGAAGTAGATATTTCGTTGTGGTAGAACACGCAAGATCCAGGCTGAAATTTCAGGAAAAGTTTGTCGTGGAAAAGATTAATTCTTTCACCGCGATGAGGGAACCAGAAACAGAGTAAAACCTTTTGGGAAAAGTTCGTCGCGACAAACCTTCAAAAACTTGGACCAATTTTGGAAAAATCACACACTGTTTGACCCGACCCAACATCCTCCGTTTAAAAACCTACTAAATTAGGTTATAACTGACACACCTAATACAGAAGAGATGACAGAAAGGAGAAGAAAAAAGAACGTAAGCTCACACATACACTCGACTCTTCCTTCACTTCACTGTCATCGATCATTTCTCTCATTTTATCTATTGCCACATTCATTATCTACTACTGCTGCCATGGATGCTCTTGGTGGGTTTCCAGTTGTGAGTTCCCCTGAAGCAATGCTTGGCTAAACACTGGTTCCTCTTGAAGATGTAGCAATGGCTTGAGTTCAATGGGCTTCAAAGGGGAGTTGTTCGTTCATATTTAACTACATTGTTGTGAACTCCTGAGTTAGAATTTATGCTTTATAGTTAGATTCTCTTGATTATAGTTTAATCAAGTGTTGAACAATGAATTGTGTTATTGCGTTTGTTGATGTAGAACTTAGAGCTTGAATATATGAAGTCTCATATATGTCATTTTGTGATTTTGTTAGTTCTCTTTTGTCTAACTAGTTGTGTTTGATATTGAGATGATACTTGATCACCAAATTGGCCATTGGCATTAACTTACCCTTGGCACTCGCTAAGATGCATTCAACAAGGTTTTAAGAAATGGAGTTCATTGATTAAAACCTTGGAGTTAAAGGGTTCTTTAAGGTTTATCATTTGGAAACTTAGTGATTTTTACTCCCACAAAGATTTATTTTGAACTATGATAGCCAAACCTCATTTTTAAGAGGATTTTATCATATTTGATCACTGTTTTAACCTTCGATTTCTTATTCCCAAAAATTCAAAAATATCTTTTTACACATTTCCTTTTCAATTAGTTTAATTTTATTAGTTTTCTAAAGAACCAAACCCCCCTTCCTAACCAATTTAGTTGCACTTCATGACATTTAGGCGAGATTAGATCCATTGCATTAGGTTCTAATTAAGTGAGACGACCCAAGGTTGCATCCTATATTGCAATCCTTGGAATTCAATTTTTGATTCAACATCTAACGGTAAAACCAAAAGATTAGGTGGATCATATCCCAACGAGCATTTCTGCACCAATTTTTTTCTCAACAAGAGTTAGAAGCGGAGAAATTACAAAAAATTTAGCAAAACAAGGTTAGGGAATTGATAGAACAAGTACATACGAAGCTAACATTATAGGAATCCGTCAAGAAGAAGGCCAAGGAGTGACCATTAGAAGACGAACCCAACATAGTGAAGAAGAAAGAGGACCCAGGGGACTTTTTCATCCCCAGTAGTATCAATATGATCATTATAGACAGGGCATTCGCAGATTTAGGTGCAAGCATAAACATGATGCCCTACACCTTCAATCTAAAATTGGGGTTACGAGAGTTAGTGCCCACCAAGTTTTTGGTCAAGACAGCTGGCTGAACATCACATAAACTGATAGGAATTATACAAGATGTGCCGATAAAGGTTGGTAAATTTACTTTTCCTATGGACTTCTATATTTTAGATATCAACGAAGATTGGGAAACCCTGATAATTCTTGGATGACCATTTTTGGCCATTGTGTGCTTAATTATTGATGTTGATAGGGTCAAATTAACTCTGCGAATATGAAAGGAGAAATTAACCTTCAAGATGTCCAGTAAAGAGTACGGAGCTCTTTCACCTTCATTAGATCTCAAAGAAATCAACCCTTGAGGAGAATGGGAGGACACTAAGGATCCTAGGAATGCATTCTGAAAGAAACGTTTATGAAGAAGAAGGCGAGGAAAGGAAAATTGCAAGGAAGGTGGTAACTACAGTATGGTAGCCAAAGTACAGACCTTAAGATTAATGATGATGTTACCATCAAACCATTCATTCCATCCACCTTGTACTTAAAGGAGCGTCGAGCTATCGACGTTAAAAGTAGTGCTGCATGGGAGGCAACCCATGGAAAAAAAATTAATTAGTTCATTGTTTAATTTTTCAAAATAATTGAATTCTGTAGTTAGGGTTATTTTTGCTTTTTTATAAAATAAAATTGAGAAAAGAATAGGATTTCATAATTATGTAGATGATTGTGCAAGAATGAAAAGAGAGGTGAAAAAAGGCCATAAAAGAATCAAGTAGTGGAAGTGAAAAGACTAGAAAAATGAACAAAAAGAAGCAAATCAGGCATTGGTGGTACGCCGCAAGCCACGATCATGTTCTACAATTATGCAGAAAAGAGGGGGGGACACAAATTGTTAAAGAAAATCTTATGATTTTACCCTTTTTACCACCTATATATTCAGTGCTAACTTCACTTTCACTTTTACTTTTGTTTTTAGTTTATCTCTCTAGAATTCAAGCATCCACCACCTATATATTCAGTGCTAACTTCACTTTCACTTTCACTTTTGTTTTTAGTTTATCTCTCTAGAATTCAAGCATCCAAGCATGCTACCTCTTACTAAAAATTTTAGTCTCCCAACATCATTCCAAATTCTACCTAATCATACTGCACATTAAACAATCAAGTCGACGGGAGCCGTATAGATGATAACAAGTTGCAGGACATGGATGAAGACATCGAGCTATTGACTTTGCAGCACCCTTCCCTATCTATATCAAAGAGGAAGGTACTTGTTTCTAATCCCTTTACTCTAGACAAATTGCAGTGCCTAAGTGCTTTGATTTTGACACATTAGACATGCAAGAATTGTATAAGAGAGTAGAAAACTTAGCCGAGAGGATCTAGTGGGCTCAATTCATATGATTTCAATTTCCTGTTTATGAGGATCTTATACTAGAATTTTTCACTTCCCTGACCTACGACCCTAGAAATCCAAAAGATTTGTGGTTCACCATTTTAGGATCTTTACTTTATACTCTTCTAATCCGATCATGCAACATTGACCTCAGTTTCAATGTAGTTGTCAATGCTTCATTATGCTCTAAATTTAACTCTACATTCAAAGCTCTCAACTGAATCAGGCTTGGTAACCTCAATAATTGAATTTGAGCTACATTGGTATTCGACTTTCTGCTCAAAGCATCAGCCACTACATTAGCCTTCCCCGAATGATACTCAATTGTGCAATCATAGTCTTTCAGTAACTCTCTATCTTCTCTATATTATGTTCAGCTCTTTCTGGCTTAACAGATACTTTAAACTCTTATGATCAGTGTATATTTGAAATGTCTTGCCATATAAGTAATGTCTCCAAATCTTTAGAGCAAAAACTACTGTTGCAAGTTCTAAATCATGTACCAGGTAATTCATCTTATGAGACCTTAATTATCTTGATGCATAGGCTATCACCATCCCATTTTGCATCAATACACATCCGAATCCTTGATGCGAAGCATCACTGTATATTACATATCCACCAGTTCTCGATGGTATAGCTAACACTGGTGCAGTAGTCAATCAATGTTTCAACTCCTCAAAACTTTTCTCACAATCACCATTCCATCTTAAAGCTACATTATTCCTCAGAAGTTTAGTTAAAGGGGCTGAAATCAAAGAAAACCTCTCAACAAACCCCTGGTAATAACTAGCTAATCCGAGGAAACTTCGAATCTCTGATACATTCTTCAGTATCTCCCATCTCATTACTACTTCGATTTTCATTGGATCCACCTGAATACCATGCCCCATTATTATGAGACCCAGAAATACCACTTGATTCAGTCAAAATTCACATTTATTGAATTTGGCATACAGTTGTTTTTTCCTTATATTCTATAAAATTATTCTCAAATGCTCAACATGTTCCTCATTGCTTCTAGAGTACACCAGAATGTCATCAATGAAGAGAATTACAAACCGGTCTAAGTAGGGTTGAAATACCTTATTCATTAATGTCATAAATGTAGCTGGGGCATTAGTCAACCCAAATGGCATTACTAAGAACTCAAAATGTCCATTACTACAACTGAAAGCACTTTTTAGTACATTAGCCTCTACTACTTTTAGCTGATAATATCCAGATCTCAAATCAAGCTTAGTACTTGAGCTTCCTGCAATTGATCAAATAAGTCATCGATTCTAGGCAACAGGTGTTTATTTCACTGTAACTTGGTTAAGTTGCCTGTAATCAATGCACAACCTCAAAGTACCATCCTTCTTCTTCACAATCAACACTAGAGCGCCCCATGATGAAACACTGGGCTTAATGACCCTTCTCGAGCAACTCCTGCAACTAAGCTTTTAACTCCTTTAGTTCCACAGGTGCCATCCTATAAGGAAGAATGGATATAAGAGCAGTACCTGGGACTAAATCAATTGTGAACTCTATTTCCCGATCTAGAGTCAAACCAGGTAATTCAGTGAGAAACACGTCTAGGAATTCCTTAACCATAGGAATATCTTGTACACTCTGTTTAGCTCAAGTATCAATTACATGTGCCACATAGGCCTTACATCCACCAAACATTAACTTCAAAGCACTAATAAATGAAATCAATCTAGTTGGAACTGCTTGGCTAATGCCTCTGAATACTACTCTTGGTTGATCAGGAGACTCTAAAATCACTTCCTTTGTATAACAATTCATGATGACCCTATGAGCAGTGAGCCAATCCATGCCTAAGATAACGTCCATCTCCTTCAATTGTAAAATAATCAAATCTGCTGCCAACTCTGCTTGGTTAATTCAAATTAGACACTTCTTATAGACCTCCCCAATCACTATAGTACTACCAATTGGTGAACTCACCTCTATGCTTCAGCCTGCATTGAAAGCTGGACTATTCGTTAAAGATAAAAGTACATTGAACCCATAGGAAGTTTTACCATGAACAGACTGCCGGTGATAAGCTGGAGGAAGGTGAGGATGATGTCAAGTCATCATGCCGGCTGAGCGACACACGTGCTACAATGGCCGGGATAAAGGGTTGTTGCAGGCTACAACTCGCCTGCCACATCTCAAGAATTCTCTATCACAATGCAATCTAGATGCCATATGTGGTGTGATAAATGAATGTGTAGATCTAGGATCTAGCAGTGCATAAACCTCAAAAGTAAATAATGATAATACACCTGCGATGACATCTGGAGAATCCTAAGCCTCTTATCTCATCATGGCATAAATTCTAGCTTCATAATGTGGCTGATTACTCCGTACCTCAATCCTACCAGTAACATTTCTAGACATCATTCTGCCTCTACCACAACCTCTCTGTCCAGTCCCACTGGCTCGACTCTATTGAATTGTAGGTTCTGTTACTCTACTCCCACTTCCACTAGACTGTGCTATAGACATCAACATACAATCTCTGATCTGATGATCATGTGAGCCACACCGAAGGCAGGCTCCTATTAATCTCCAACATACGCCACTATGCTTATTCCCATAACACTGACAAGCTGGCAACTGACTCGATATTGCACCTTTATTATTTCCAATCTAAGTAAAACCACCCCTCTATCTGAATCATGACTGTTTAGATCTAGCTTGTGGTTTGAATGTTTGGGTTTGGTGTTTACTGAGCCTTCTACTAGAACCACCCTGAAACTCACTGGGCCTCTTCTGTCCAGTTTCTGATCTCTACTCAGACTGACTATCCCTTAACAATTGCTCCATTCAGATCGAGGCTACTTTGAAGTCAGTGAAACTACTCAAGTTAGTAAGAGCTAGCTTTATCCAAATCTCCATGTTTGGGCCTTCTTTAAATCTCCTGCATTTATCTGCCTCATTAGGAATTAAGACAGAAGCATACCTCGTCAGCTCATTAAATCTAATCTCATAATTTGC
Organism: Erythroxylum suave; assembly: GCA_027563595.1. Taxonomy (NCBI): domain Eukaryota; kingdom Viridiplantae; phylum Streptophyta; class Magnoliopsida; order Malpighiales; family Erythroxylaceae; genus Erythroxylum; species Erythroxylum suave. Next base: position 12,330 of record JAOSBN010142418.1, on the reverse strand, counting down.
TACAGACATTCCACCCTGTTTCAGATCCATGAACTCATTCCGCTTCCTATCCATTTATACCTGGGGCATATAATTTTCTTTTAAAGCCCTCAGAAAGTCTCCTCAAGTCAAAGTGCAAGACCTGGTGGCACTATCGGGAATAGTCTTCCACCATTGATAAGTCGAGCGTTGTAGCAAAGAAATGGAATAGTCAAATTTTTCGTCCAGCTCTTAAGTACATCTGATCAAATACTCGTTCTATCTGCTCTCACCATCCCTCAACTTTTGCAAGGTCTGTACTACCATAGAAATCTACGTTTCCCTGCTTTTGCAGTTTATCATACCTACTTTCCCTTCTCTCAAGAATTCTTGGAGGCACTCACTCAGGTCGAGATACCAACAACTCCCTACTAGCTCCTTCCAATCTCAGCTCAGCTAAGTGTTCTATTTGTTCACCTACATCAAATAACCTATAATACACGCCAACTTCAATTACCATCTGACATTTCCACAACATTTCACACTTAATATCATCACATATCCCTATAGATGCCAAACCATGCTCTGATACCAAAATGTAACACCCCATTCCCAACTGTCATATGCACGTGTGTCCATCGGATACACGTGTACATGCTTGTTAGAAATGACATGTTAACTATCTCACCTTCAATGTACATAACATGGCATCATACACTGAACCATCAATCACATATTTTCTAAACCCAAAATGTTACAAAATTATATCAAAACCATAATTTACATTGTTTCATATAGTACAATATCATCCATGTCCATACAACATTATCTCATGAACATAAACAACTCAGTACACCGAATATTATAAACTCAAAAGAAATAACTATGTGCTCAATCCCAGCTGATCGACCTTTGAGCCAAATATGACTGTAACAGCTGCACAAAATATGCTTCTACAGAGTATTAGAAGCTAGGTTGTCTCACTCTCGAATCTAAAAAGCAACGGTGCAATTTTGATGAGTTCTGCGAACTCAGCAGAGTAACCATCCTTGATAGTTCACTCATGTTATAAAATAAGATCAACTATATTATGTAAGCATACAGTATGAATCCACTTGACAAGTATCAAATACTATCACAGATAAATCATTTCTCAGTTAAACAGTTCAATCATATAACGACATTCACATAGCTTTGCAAATCATTCAGTGAAACCAAATTATATGCAGATGTGATATGTATGAGACTCACATTCATTTTTATATTGTTGTGACTGTGTGCTTTTACAATATCTCGAATTGTCGGGCTCATTCAGTCAGTCAATGACTCATTGATCATGGTGAGCCAAAGCCTTAAACGACATATGCGGGAGCTTAAAGCTCTTACCAATAACAGTATCAGTAGCAACATCAGTTACAACCCCTTTATATTACATACATCATAATGAAATGCATGCCACAGCTTAGTCATTAAATTCAATCACTAATTTGCATGTAATATAATAGTATATCAGTCGTAGTATCAATTACAATTATCGTCACAGTAGTAGTGGTCATCGGACTAGGTCCGACATTCAACTTTTCAACTGAGAATCAAAAAATCATTTAGGAAAACATATTCATATTCAGCCAGCACTTCCAATATCATTCTCATGCATCAAAACATCTCAGACAAATATTGTCCAAAATCCAGTACACAACCAACACAATTCAGTACAGTTCAATAAGATAGCAACATAGTTCAATAATGTACAAAATAATAAGGTGAGCCCATCTTAGGTTACTCACTGTATGCTCCAAACAGCTATTACCTTAAAGTATCGGCAATGTCTGGATATTGTCGTTCAATGCGTCCCTCTATACAAATAATACATTCACATATCATAATATTATATAATTATGTATTCATTTATGCACATTATGTATACTGAACATATACAATGCATTTTCATGACAATTCCCAGTTTCTTATCATCAATCTAGTCATAATAATCATTCGGATATCCACATTCAATTTATTAACTCAGCTTTGTTTAAAGGTACACTTTCGGGTCCATTTTGCACAATTAATTTCATTAGAAAAGTGAAAGAGCTCAAGACACTTCCTTCTAAAAAATTATCCTCCTATGTCTTAGGTCTCTATTTATACCAAGATCATTCAATTTGGTTCATTATTCTATGAGTTATGCTCAAAATACCATAGACTGTTTACATTTCGACTTTTGGCTTTAGCATGATCATACAGTCAAGTTGTACAACCAATATCTCTCAATTCCAATATCGAAAAATTACAAACGTTAAACCAATTTTAAGCTAATAGAATAAGCTACAATTTGGTGAAGACAACTTAGTCAATTCGGCCTACATCAATATAGTTTATTCAATAAATACAGGATATGATTTCTGTCCCTGGTAGCACTACAACCTGAGCTAAGATTCATTTTCATACCAATTTTGGAAGTCTCATGGACAGAATTAAAATTCTAATTCTTTAAGAAAGTTATAGAGATATATCTATAGTTTAATATTAATTAAGAATAAACTCATTTAGCATAAACCCCAAAACAATACCTATTCCATATCTTTCCATATCATATGTTCTACATTTTTTTCTCGGTCTTCTTAAGCAGATTTTGGGTCAATTTTCCATGGACATTTTGACATAGAAAATGAAGAATTTAGGCAATACATACTACTAAACAAATGTTGCTATATGTCTTAAGTGTCAAATGATATCAATTTCATGCATTTTGGTTCTGTATTGTGCAAGTTATAAATAAAAACATACATACTGTTTTCATACCTCAACATAACACAATTGTCAACTTTAAGCCAAATGTTAAGACTCTAAAAGACAGATTAGAAATTCAATTCCTTCATGAAAAATGTAGCCCTAAGCCTCTAGTTTACTTCAAATTATAATTCATCCAATTTGGATATTCACAGGTCAAGTTATATCCAAAATATAGATGAATGTTCGGTAACACACTCCAAATAAAATATTCCAGCACAATTTAATCATTAACGTCCTACATAATTCATCCTAATTCATCATCATCAATTCCCTATCATAACATGCTATAAACACTAATCATTTACTTACAAGATCAACTCCAATTCCAGCTCAAAAGATCATGCCAATACAGTGCTCCAAGCAAGCAAAAACATCAAACATTCAAGGTAAAATTTAGATGGATTTTGGCTAGGTGTACTAAGGCAACTTCAAGCTGATTTTTTACTTAACTTTGTGAGGCTAAAACATGGATTATTTATGAAAAAATTAGAAATAATCATAAGCAAGTTCATGGAGGTGAAAGAAAAGAGTTTCGGTGATGTGAGTGAGAGAAGAAAGAGTAAGAAATGAGTTGAACCAGGTTTGCTTCTGCTGAATGTTACACCTAAGCTGTTAGGTGTCATCTAATGGAATAGCCACGTATCTTATGGCATGTTCAACACTTATCAAGCATAGGTTCTACCACATGTTACAATTAAAGCTAGGTCACATGTCAATCCAAAATTGGCCCACTTCTCACACAATAATTTGTCCATTTATCAATTAATTACTAGTCCATTTGTCCTACAATGATCAATGTCAAATGTCACTCAATTATAGGCTAAGTCATCCAAATTTTCATATATCAATTTATCCTACGACTTGGCATTTTTCCTAGACCAAATAAACCCCAAATTTTCAGAAATTTTTGAAATGTCCGAAATTTCACCAAAATGCAAAATTAATTCTAATACACACCAATTCAATTTTCAAGACAAATAATCCACAATTCACATTTTTAATCACATTAAAAATCACTTATACCCAGAAAATGTCAACGAATGTAGGTACAAATAGTTGTAATGTGCAAGATCAATAATATCATGTATGTGTATGCCGTATTATACATAAGTATGAATTATACTTCCTAATTTCTTAATGACCTCTAACAAACACTATTTTAACCTTATCCTAAATAACAGGATGTTACATAACCCAATTGTTTTAAATTTTTCTTTCCTAAATTAGCCTTCAGTTCTGTTTTATCTGTATCTTTATTTTTAATTATTGTCTTTTCACTTTAATTTCTGTCTTTCCTTTCCTTTATATGTTTGTGTGTTCCTTCTCACATTGAGGACAATGTGTTGTTCAAGTATGGGGAGGGTCTATATTTTGCTCTTTTACGTGATTTTGCATAATGTATGATAGTTATTAGGTTGCATTGTGTGAAAAGTGTCAATGGCATAGATTGAGTGAAATTTATTTAATTTTGAACATAGTCTATAAGGTTGTAAATAATCATTAACTTTCAAAATTAATGAATTAGGGTTCATTGGAAAAATATATATAGTTTAATTAGGACTTATTATAAATTTAACACCCTCTAGATTGTCACATTTATCCATAATTTGAGGACTTTCAACTTAAGTAGCTTAACTAGTATTTTTTATGAAAACGAATAGCTAAAAGCAAAAATATATATATGTATATATATATATGCTTTGTTAATAAATCACTATTCTACTGATCTTTGGGTAATAAATAGAGCTAGTAGCTAGTTGAAAATGTGATGTAGCTGAGTAACTGGATTGACATGCTTCACAAATGTGTGCCTTCACTTTAAAAGGCTATAATGACATTTCAACCAAGTTGTCTAATAAAATGACTTAGTTGGGTAACCAAAACAACATTCATCACTAATGTTTGCCTTTAAGTAAAAGACCAAGTCCGTGATTAATAATTAAAAAAAGTTTCTTGAATAAAAACCTACCGAATTTGTAAACAGCTTGACTTTTCATGACAATATACTTAGGAACAATTATAAAGTCTAAAGGACTAAAGACTTATTAACCTGTGTGTACAATTAAAAAGGGTTAATGAATTAACTCTTAGATCTTGATTAAATAGTATATTTAGTTAAAAGCCCTTAAACATATATTTGCTTGTTAATAGATAAATATAACTTGTCAAATTATGTCCAAGATTAAATTTATTTCATAAAGTTAAAGCCATTGTCTCATTATTGCATTGTATGTTTCATGTCTGTTGTGTGTTGATGTTTTGTTTGCTTGAGGAAAAGCAAATGTTTAGGTGTAGGGATGTTGATAATTGTGATTTGCATTGTTTTTTAGGCCTTAAGTTGTTAGGTTAGTGTGAGTCTTTGAGCTTAAATGTTATATTTTTTAGGTAACTTGATGTGTTTGTAAGTGTTTCAAGGTAAATGGTTAAGAACGGAGAAGATTCAAAGAGTTTCAAGCCAAAGACATAGCCCACGATTATACAGGCCACGATTGTAACAGAAAGGAATGAGCCAGCAGCAGTAAGGCTATGATCATGCACTTGGGGTATAGTCATGAAAGAGAGCTTTCATCCAGGTCAAGATTGTACATTTTGGGCCACGATCATGATAGAGAGGGTAAGGCCCTGGCCATAATTGTGGCCTTTGTCAGGCTGATACAAAAACTCAATTTTCGCAAGACTTTTTGGACCATTTCAACCCTGAATTAAACCTAAGGCTTCCAAAGTATAAACATATCATTAAGAGATAGATGTAGCATCTTTGGAGAGTTTGAAAGAGAGCCTTCACATCACCGACATTCTGGAAAAAACCTAGAGAGTTTATCAAGAAATTTAGGAAGGAGACAAAGGAAGAGAGACACGGAGATGAAGTTTGACGTGACATACTTCCTAAAATAGGTGGTTTCCCACAATCACTGCCTTCAATAGTATTTTCTATTTTTATTTAAATTTTGATTGATGTATGAATGATTGAGCCCAAGTTTAGTATCTAAATTGGCAACACTTTTATGGCCTTTACTATGCTTTTCGACTCTTAATTATTGATTTTGTGCTTAAATTAATTATTGAGTGTGCACTTTTATTTTATGCAATTTGATAGTAAAAATTGTCACAATTGGTATTAATTGCATCTCTTAAGTTTTCTAAGAACAATTGATACTACAAATTGCTATTTTTGATTGTAAGATGCTCAAGGAGAAGGGACTCAACATGCTGAATTGAAGTCAACAGGAGATAGCTTTCGGGAAAAGTTCGACACGGTGAGCCCATCTGTCGCCACGGCGAAGAACGAAGAATCAGGTGAAGCTTTCGAGAAAAGTTCGCTGCAGGGAAGATTAATTTTCTTGTCGTAGTGAAGGATTAGGAAAGACACAACGCCAAGGCTAGCCTGTCTATTTCCACAGCAAAACGTCAAAAACCCGAACATATTTGAGAAAAATCTCTCACTGTTCGAGAAGACTCGAGAGAAATACATTCGAGAGAGCCGACACAGACACTTCATATCTCACTCTTAACCTTTATCCATCACCGATTTTCTTTACTTCTCATCGTCGCTCTCATTTGGTTGTTGTTGCCATGGATGTTGTCAGTGTGTTTATAGTTATGAATGATCCCGAAGTGATTCTTAGCTAAACACCATTTCCTCTTGAAGATGTAGCGATGGCTTAAGTTTGATCGGCTTCAAAAGGGAGTTGTTTTACATTGTCATATTTGATTACATTGTTATAAACTCCTAAGTTAAGATTTATGCCTTGTAGTTAGATTTTTCTTGATTAGAGTTTAATCAAGAGTTAAAAAATGCACTGTTTTATGGACTTGTTTATGTAGAACTTGGATGCTCAATATATGAAGTTTCATATATGTCTTTTTGGTGATTGTGTTAATGTTCTTTTATCTGCCTAGTTGGGTTTGATATTGAGATTATGCTTGATCCAAATTGACCACTTGCATTAACTTGTCCATTACACACACTAAGATGCATTCAACAAGGTTTTAAAAAATACAGTTCATTGATTAAAACCTTGGACTTAAAGAGTTCTTTAAGGTTTATCATTCAGAAACTTAGAGAATTTCGCTCCCAAAGATTTGTTTAGAACCATGATAGCCAAACCTTGTTTTTAAGAGGATTTTATCACATTTGATCATTGTTTGAGTTTTCACTTTTCGTTTCCCAAAAATCCAAAAATGCCTTTTTACACACTTTTCTTTCAATTAGTTCAAGTCATTTAGTTTAATTAAAACAATCCAAAACCCCACTCTTAATTAATTTAGTTTGCATTTCCTGACAATTAGGCTAGCTTAGATCTTTTTCTCTAGGTTTCAATTAAGTGAGATGACCCGGGGTTGCACTCTATATTGCAATCCTTGGAATTAATTTTTTTTATTCAGTTTCTAAGGGAGTGATTCAAAGACTTAACCACACAGCCGATCAAAATGGCGTCATTGCTGGGGAACCAAGCAATTGATTTTGTTTAGGGTAGTCATTGTCATCTTTGTTCATCGTTGATAATAGGAATCTTTGCTTTTAGATTTCATTTTGGATAGTTTGATTTCATACCTTTCCATAGTATAGTTTTTAATTTTTCTTTGCATAGCATACATTTTGAAAACAAAAACAAAAGCTTTGGATTTTTCATACTTAGCATCTTTCACATATACCGATCTTCATACATACTCTTATACATCGTACACTCACATCCTTCACGTCTCACCTTTTATTTGACCTTGTGTTCCTGTGAGTAAATTTTGTTACAATTTCTTTCATTTGACTTGTTTTTTTTGTATATCCCGGAGAGCTAGACTTGTTCCTTTCCATCCTGAGATTGAGAGACGCTTAAGGAAGATTAGGAAAGAGAGGAAAGAACAAGAGAGAAGAAGGATAGTTGTGGAAGAGGAGTCGAATCAACCCACTAGTGAGAGTGAGTCGAGAGAAAGAGCGATCATGGCTGAGAATCCTGTTTTTATACAAAATCCTAACTTTCAAATGGGGAGTATGAGAGAGTTAGAAATGGTGATAATGGAGCAAATGGGGAGTATGAGAGAGTTAGAGAGAACAATGGGAATCCAAAATGAAGAACCATTAGGGAGGCAACAATGTCTGATATGAATTATGATCCATTTACTGCTGCTTGCCTTAATTTTGATGTTAACTTTAAAGTGAAAGGATTACTTATTAATTCTCTTCCTAAATTTCATGGTTTGGTAGGAGAGGATCTCTATATGCACTTACATTCCTTGTCTATAATCTGTGAGAGTATAAAGCCAGGGGGAAGCTTCATTAGACCAAGTTCCATGGAAGGTTTTCATTTGTCCTTGGAAGGAAAGGCACAGGAGTGGTACATGAGCCTTCTAAGACATGTGGAAAATGCCTATCATAGCTAGGCCAATTTGAGGAAAGCTTTCTTAGAGAAGTATTTTCCAGCTTCCAGGATTTCATCAATGAGTAAAGAGATTTATTCAGTAAGGCAAGATTATTACGAGTCTCTTTATGATTATTAGAATCGCTTCCAATACCAACTGTCCAAATGTCCCCATCACCAGATACCTGACGAACAGTTAGTGCAGTACTTTTATGATGGTTTGAAAAGTCAAGATAAGGGTATGTTAGATGCGGCATCAGAAGGTTTGATCTTACAGCATCGGAAGCATTGGATTTGATCTAGAAGATGGCTCTAGTGTGAGAGATACCAGAGGGGTCTATGAGTTAGGAGCTTCAACAGCTCAAGTTAGAAGAATGGAGAGTCTAGAGTCTAACATCGACTCATTGGAGAACAGAATCACTTCACAATTGTCTTTCATTACTGTAGAATTGAAGAACATGAATGTGCATCGACCATCATCTTCAATGGATCATACTGCACCCAGTTGTGATACTTGTGGGTTGGTGATACACATAACCAGTGTTTGCCCAAGTCAGTATGAGGAGGTGTTAACAGTGTATCCGGGAAGAACAAATCAAAAATGGGACCCTTACTCTAACACTTACAATGAGGTTTGGAAGGCCAATCCAAGATTTAGTTGGAGGAATGAAGAGGGGAGAGCACCAAATAGATTTCAACAAAGAGGAAGAGCTGGTACTTCCACTAACCAGCTCTCCATCCCACAGCAATCTCTGACTATCCCAACCAAAGATGAAACCAATCAACTGCTACAAAATATGATGACTTTGATGAAGGAAGAGAGGAATTTTAACATCAATCAGTTCAATGCACTAGCCACGCTCATCCAGCAGGGTTTCTCTAAAACAGTTGCTAGGTTCAATGCCTTAGAGAAGAGAATGGAGCAATGGGAGACAAAGGCAGAAAATATCAACTCTTATGTGACCAAATTGTCCAACAATTTGAGCGAGAACCATGCAAGAAGTAACAGAACAATTCCTTCTGACACTGTGATGAATCCAAAAGTTTTGATTGCAATTGCCTCGCGAAGTGGGAAACAAGTGCGATTTACTAATCAAGAAAAGAAGCATGTGATGAGGAAATTGAGAGTGAACGAATACCTCTACCATAGGAGAAAATCAAGAAGTCTAAAATTTTCAAAGAAGAGTCCTTATTGAACAAAAGGAAGTCGGCGTCAAAGAACAAAGGAGCTACTTCAGAGAGTTCCAAAGACAAATATGAGCATAGGGAATCCAGCAAGCATGAAGCCAAAGGTAAGGAGGTAAATCTTCAAGACCTTCCTTTTCTAAATTCATATTTAATGAGCAAGCGTATGACTGAGCGTAAGCATGAAAAGGATATAATTGACTTATTTGGAAAAGTTGAAGTCAATGTTCCCTTGTTTGATTTAGTGAAAAGAGTTCCAGACTATGCTAAGTATCTTAAGGACTTGTGCACCAATAAGAGGAAGTTTAGGCCTAATGAGAGAGTCCAAATGAGTTTTCAAATGTGTCAGCCCTGTTTAAACCCCAAATTCCTGTCAAGTGCCAAGATCCTGGCTCTTTTACCATTCCATGCACAATAGGTAAAGTTACTATAGGAAGAGCCTTGTTAGATCTTGTGGCAGCAATTAATGTGATGCCTAAGTCTATCTATCAATCATTAGAAGTTAAGAGTTTACAACCTACATCTGTTGTGTTACAATTGGCTGATAGATCATTTAGGCATCCAGTGGGAAATATCAAAGACATTTTGGTCCAGGTAAAAGGTTTGGTTTTTTCAGTTGATTTTTATGTGCTTGATATGTCTTCTGAAGTTGTGTAGGACACTTCCCTAATTATAGGGTGACCATTCTTAAGGATTGCCAGCACCATGATCAGCATGAAGGAAGGTAAGATCACCATGGACGTGGGCGATCAACAGGTTAGCTTTAATATGTATAAAGCTATGAAATACGCCCATAAGGACTATTCGCTTTTAGGAGTGAACATTTTAGATGATATGGTTGATGATGCATGCATTGAATTTGAACGGGTGATGTACCCATTGACTGATGATTCCTTGGAGGAAGTGTTTTTTGTTGACATTTCAGGTGGACTACGGAGTGAGGATGATAGCACGGAATTGGAAAGTGGCTGAGTTACCTCGCCACAGAATGGCTATGAGCAAAACATCCCACAAGAGCTAAAGGACCCACCTTAAACATCAGGTTGTTTCTCTTCTTTCACTTACAATGTACTTCTACATGTTGATTGAAAATAAGATGATATTGTTATGTATGAGTATATTGGTTAAGTGTGGGGGAGGAACTTAATCAGTAGGATTAGGTTTAGTTTTTAGTATGATTTAGGTCTAGTTGTTTCATTTCAATAATTCATCCTTCCTTTTGAATTCTACATTTTAGAGAATGCATGTCACATCTTTCATGATCAAGGAAACTGGTGTAGATAGTGGGTTGAATGTTGTGCTGAAATGGTTACGGACTTGTAAATGAGATAAGTATCCCTTAGAATGTTTCATGCCTTTTCTCTTTTTATGCTTCGAGAAATCTATGTTGCGGCGTGGAACTTTCACCACGACGTTGATTGATTACTTCACCGCAACGAACCTATCAGTTGCCACGGCATAATGCCTCTCAAGCACCTTCGCCGCGGCACGAATCACTTTTTCTACCCGGTGAACAGTGGTATGCAGCCTTGCCGCGGCGTGACTTAATTCCCTTGCTATGACGTGACCTAATTCCCTTGTCGTGGTATGATTTAATTATGTTGCCACAGTGAATACCTTCGTCGTGGCGAAAGACCCTTTGCACGAAAATTTCCTTGTGAAATTCCTCTTTTACCCTTAATGTTCTTCTGATCTTTCCTATGCCCTTTATCTTTTTCGTCATTTTATCTGTCCCTCCTTCTACACCTATCGACCCCTTCTTTCCTTCTCATTTTCATCTATTACATTCTAACTATGTCGTGGCGAACCTAAGCTACCAAGTGATCTCTTTTCGTTGTGTTACTCTTCCTTCTACCAGTCCTCGTGTGATGTTTATGCTCGTTACCTTCTCGCCCTTCTTTGTAAGTATCCTCTTTTTCATTTCATTTCCCTTCTTTTAAGTTTTTGTCGATTAGAGTTCGTTCGCCGCAGCAAAAAATCACTTGTTTCGCCATAGTATGGAAGACTAGCATGCTTCGCCACGGCGACAGACTTGTTTCGCAGCGGCATGAGACACACAGTTTTTACCGCGACGATAGACCCAATTTGCCGAGGTGAAGTTCTAGATTTTGATGTTTTAGTGAATTTGTTTAATCCTTATGTTTATTTTTCTTGTTTTCTACAAGAAAATGCCTCGAATTAAGAACGCATCCCACCGATCTCCTACCTCTTCATCCGATTTCTCCCTTTCCTCTTCCTCCACCTATTCCTCCCATCCATCCCACTCCTCAGCTCCTTCTGCTCAGCCAGCTTATCCTACATATACTGCCTTAGCTGAACAGATTGATGCTAGACCGATCCTTAAGGAGCGTCCCTTTCCCTTGACCCCATTTAATAATCCTTTCGTCTATCAGATTGCTCATTCTCAGCTACAGGGATTAGTTCGCCCCAGGGATCAGGGAAATGAAAAATTTATCCATACCTATGCCCGCCTTCATGAAACCCTGGAAATTAATTTCTGAGATGTCATTGTCCCTACCCCTTTCACCACAGTCGCTATTCGCGAGCATTATGACTTGCCCCCTATCCTCCACTGCCACTACGAGTGGCTTATCCACAACTACCCTGGGACGATGTCCTACGTATCCTCTGTCCTGAGGGTGCCGCTTAGCATCAACCTCACCTCTCTCAACGCTATCTTAAGCATTCTGACCTCTGCTTCAAGGCCCGTCCTTGGCTCCACCTCGTTTGTAACAACATCCTTCCCACCTCCCACCTGGCATACATCACTAAATGCCAAGCCCTTTATTTATATCTACTTATGACCGACCGCCCGGTCGATATAGCCTCTGCCATTGCCTTTGTCCTTTGTGATTCCATCACCACAACATGTCTCAACCATTCCTTCATCTTTCCTCACCCCATTACCAACATATTCCAGGCTTATAATGTCCCAGAATATGCTAATGATAGCTATTTTGAACCCCGGCACCTTTGTTTAGGTATGTGTGCCTACGACAACCCCGCTTACAGCCTCCTCCACCGCCACCCCACCCCC
>JAOSBN010142377.1:0-25819 GCA_027563595.1 Erythroxylum suave | reverse complement strand
ATATTTATACTTGCACCTAGGTCTGCAAATTCTCTCTTTATGATGATCTTATCGATACTACAGTGAATGAAAAAGTCCTCTGGATCATCCTTCTTCACTATGCTAGGGGTGTCTTCCAGTAGTTGCTCTACTCCCTTTTCTATGATAGACCCTTGTAGATTTAATTTAGCCTATATTCGTTCTGTCACCTCCTCAAGCTTCTTGGGCTCAATTTCTTCTAACTTTTTCTCTTCCCTTCTAACATATAGGTCCTTCTTCTCAAAAAATTTGTGAAAAAATATTCGTCGAGTCATTTGCATCAATTGTCTTACATTCTCACTTGGAAGGTCTCTTTCAACCAATTGACCTTCTTCTTCCTCTTCCAGCTCTTCATCTTGGTTTTGGTTTATAACTATGATATGCTCCTTTGGATTTGACTCAGTGTTGCTAGGAAGAGTCCTAGCATTCTAAGTTAACATTGCTTCTACGAGCTGCCCCACTTGGACATCCAAATTATAGGTGGACGAAGCATGATTTTTCGTGACTTGGTCAAATTTATTTTTGAGCTTCCTATGTGCTTCTTCTATTCCTCCTATCTTGTCTAAAATTCTGTCAAATTTCGAATCCATCGAGCTTGTCTTATTTTGTTGGAAGCTCGATTGGTCGTGCAGTCTGAACTGCCCTCCATTGTTGTTATTCAACTAGGAGAAGTTTTGATGATTCCTCCATCCAAGGTTACAGGTGTTGGAGTAAGGATTAGTACCTCATTCATGGTCAAACTACATACCCATGTAATTGACTTGCTCTGGGTTATCTTCTCTCATTAGATAGCGATCCACCGTATCATGATCTACTTGGCCGCATAACTCACACTTCATTTGTGTGGCCTTTACTTAACCCAAGGACGATGCCTTCATATTATTGTTTTGCTGTGTCAAATTGTCGATCTTAGCTTGCTTCTCCTTCATTTGATCGACTCCAACAACTTCGCTTCTGCTCCCTAGAATTAGTAGGTTGCCTACTACATTCACTAGCCCACAAATAGCTATTATTGACCATCTCATCTATCAGCTCCTCTACTTCATCGACTGTCTTTCTCATTAATGATCTTCCCGATGCCACATCAATGGTACCTTTAGTAGGTGGGTTGACTCCATTAGAAAATGTCTGTAGTAGGAATTCTTTGGGTAAATTATGATGTGTGCATTTCCTCTGCAGGTTTTTGTAATGCTCCCACGCTTCATAAATAAAATCCCCATCTCCTTGTTGGAAATTGGTAATTTCCTTTATTATCTTAGTGGTCTTCGTCAATAGGAAGAATTTATCTAAGAAGGCACGCAACAGCTGTTCCTACGCTGTAATGTTAGCAGGGCTTAGTGAATGATACCAAGCCTTTACTCTGTCTCTAAGCATCAAAAGGAAACAACCTAATTCTCACCACGTCTTTAGACATCTGATGATAACAAAAAGTATCACAGATCTCAAGAAAACTCATGATGTGAGCGTTCGGGTTTTTGTTTTCCAGTCTATAGAATTGCATGTTACGGCAAGTTTAATTTCAAAGGAGACTGTTCGAATAGGTCGTATAGCCACTTCTTGGTTTGTTGGATTGAACCATGGTCTCACAAAATCAATAAGTGTCACAGGTGGTATAGCCACTCCTTGGTTCGCTGGATTGAACCCTGGTCTCATAAAATCCATAAATGCCTTCTATTGCTGCCTTCCAAGGTTAACTTCTTCTTCCATGTTTCTCAGGAACTCCTTGACTATTTGTGCTTCCTCGAGCTTTTCTTCTTCTTCTCACGGAGCTTTCCTAAGAGTTCATTCTAAATGTGTGATATCTAAATCTAAATCTCTGCTCTGCAACTCGGACCCCTCGTGACCCCAGCGTTCACACAATAGCATAATTCCTACGTCAAACTAACAAAAAACAAATAAAGATTAAAACTATCCTAATGCCTTAAACTATAGAACCAAATTTCCTTCCTCAGCAACAGTGCCAAAACTTTGTTCGCTTAAGGCTACATACGTTAAGTTTTACTATTTATAACATTGGTAATTACAGCAAGCGCACAAGTCATTCGCATAGTACCTAAGGTGTCGATCCCACAAGGGAACTAGTCCTAAGATCTAAGGTGGCTAAGTTTGCAATACCTAATTAGTTAACTAAAACAGAAATTAAATTGATCAAGAATCAAATACGAGAAATTAAAGCACCAAAGTAGTAAACAAACAGCAACTCACAACCGACCCGAGATTAAATGAGAAATTACCAAGGGAGAGAAAGGGGATTTAATTCGAAACTTAACAGAACCTAACAAATTATACAACTACCAAATTGGTTGGCCTAGATGGTCCTAGGGTGAATTACTCTCTCGAGTTATAATAATGAACCTTAATTAATAATCCCTAATTCAAATTATGGAAATTATAATCTCTTGATCTATAAGTGACCCAAAATCTCAATTAGTTCTAAATTGTCTATTAACCTACTAGGAATCTATGCTCGATCTCTCGTTACATGATTTTACTTGTTTTACTCAATTCTCTACGCATTGATTTACCCAACTCTCATTAGCCCAAATCAATGTTTTTTACCCAGCTCACCCTCTCAGTTTATTATCAAATTATTACAGACATAATTGAAATCATAATCAAGCAGTAGAAAACATAATCAATCGAATTTCATTAATCTCAAAAATTAAAGTCCAAAGGTGAGTATAAACACGACTCAACATTCATATAATCAATACCAACACCTATTTCAATTCTATACAATAATAAAACTAAAATACATGGAGATGCTCTCAGGAATGGAATCTTGGCAACAGCAATAGCCAAAAAACACCTATTTTGGGAAGTACTTCGCATCTAGCACGTCTCTGTGTTTCTCTTCCTTTGTTGCCTTCCTAAATCTTTTGATCTTTCTCTACATTCTCTCTTGGAATGATGGAATCTCACTCTTTGCAAAACTTTTTGGATCTCTCTAATGACTGCCAACAATTGCTAGGGATTGTTCTATTTATTCTCTAACAGCCCTAAGTTAGACTCGGGGTTGCAACGGTCTAAAAATTAATCCAAATTTTGAGTTTTTGCATCAAACCGAAGTAGGGCACGATTATGGACCTACATGTCACGATCATGGTAAGTGCTTTACCCTTTCTGCTAGGAGCGTGGCTTGGAGTGCACGATCATGTCCTAACTTGATGCTCTCTATCATGATCGTGGCTCAGAGTACATGATCATGGCCTGGCCGCTTCTTTTTCTTCCTTCTCTGTCATGACTGTGGCATATATGCACAGTCATGGCCCACATCCTTAGGCCCAAAATACTTTAAATCTTCACCGTTCTTCCCAGTTTGCCCTGCAACACTAGCACACACATCAAGGTATTTTAAAAATATACAATTTAAGCTCAAGAATTCAAACTAACCGATAAACATGAAGTAAATCACTTGTTAATATAGAAATCACATATAATATGTAAAATACACAAGAAGGGGGTTGAATTGTGTTAAATCGTCTAAGTTAATAATCTTTAAAATCTTCTTGATTTTCTTGACAAATTCAGATGATTACAAAACAATGCATTTAATTTGATGAGTAATGCAACAATGAATATTAATATATGTTCTTCTAAAAATGAGAAAATTGAAGAGATAAGGGTTAGAAAATATGACACCGCAATTTATACCGATTCACCCTTAAACTTAGGCTACGTCCATTCATCAGAGTTTTTCTGAGATTTTACTATTTCTTCAATGTAACAAGTAATATTTCTACAAACGCAGAGCCTCTTCAGGTTTCTTTCACAAAGTATTCTTTATCTGCTTTCTTAGCCTCTTAAGGCTCTAGCCTTCTTTTCACTCGAAAAGATATTGTTTTGAGTTTTCACACTCACGTTACAGATGTTTTTGCTCTCTTTCTTTCTTTGCTTTCAAAATATTTTTCAAAGTATGAGCACTTTAGCATAGAGTTTCTGTAAGTATGTTTTGTACAATTAGAGTTCTCTCTCTTTTTATTGTGTGTGTTTGTTGTTGTGTTTTCACGACTAGAACTGATATTTGTAATCTAAATCTCCAATGGTATTCTTGAGAAATCTGCTTGTTGAATCTTCTAAAGTCAGTTATTAGTTTAGTCATGTAACCAGCGCCGACTAACTGACATTCTCATACATTCTTCAATTACATCGTCTTGTATGCTTAATCTGGTATGCTTTGATTTGTATGTTTCGTGTAACTTATTCACTTCGTCTGACCCATTTTAGATGCTTCACCTTATTCAGCTTTTACTTAAGTATCATCTAGATTTGATGATTTGTGTCACCTACATTTATCTGTGCACTTAACAAATTTATCAAAGCAGTTCACACACTTCTTTCATTATTATTATTTGAGTTTCATCAAAATCAATAGAAGAAGTGAAGTCTTCTTGACTTAACAAAAAATACTTAATTGAACAAAATAACCTAATTAAGTTCAAAAGGCATGGTCAACATTGACTTTAACACTAAATGCATAACAATTTAAACTCTAAAGCATCATTCAAAACACAACTGTCAAGCCTCTTTTGTAATGTCCTTCTATATGGCAGTGGGAACATGAAATTATCATATCCCTCTTAGACATGTGGTCAATAACTTGTCTTTGTTTGCTTTTGTATTCTTTTGAGGTTCATCAATGCCCCTTTTCCTAGTTATTTTGCACCTACTAGGCCTTTGTTTGAATTTTGGTGGCCTAATAGTCTCTTCATTAGTAGTAGGCTTGTCCTCCATACCAGCCATCGATTAAATTTCCTTCCCATATACTTTCACATATTAAGTGTTCCATAACTAACTTGAATTGTACTCCTTAATATTAGCCATGCTCTTTCTAGTAGCACATATAGCATGTGCACAAGGACTGTTAGAGACGTTATATCTCCTACATAAACTTATTTTGTTATGAAGCCTCACCATATATCTATTCTACCCATAATGAATCTCATACCCTCCTTCTCTACTATGATGCATTGAACAATGTTGAGCAATCATGGCACTCTTCTTAATTGCTTCCTATCTTCTTGGCCCTAAATTACCCATCCACTTAACAGTCTCTTTCCTTTTTCTCATAATTTTTTTCATCAATTCTCTTATAGGATGCTCAAATAACCCTAAAATTGACATTTTCCTTGCATCAACTAGTGTCTTGCTAAATGCCTCACATAAATTATTGTCACCCCATTGCTGAACTAATGCATAGTTCTCAATATCTTCTGTTGCCCTTTGGTTCTTAGCTCTGAGCTTATCCAAATTTTCTTCATATTCCCTTACTGTGAAAAATTTTACAATTTTTCAAAAGTGCTCCTTCATCTCTTCCCCTTTATGTCCTCTTCTATGCCAATTGACATAAACATATCTAGCACAAAACCTGTGTTTAGCATCTGGACATAAATCAGCAATAGCTTTATTAAGTCCCTATAATGGAAAACATAGCAATATTATAATAATTACACTCTCTAAGAAAGTAAAAACAAGATTGATGTGAAACTTTTACCTTTTGTTGGTCAGTCATTATAGTCCAACCAATTCCAGAGCCTAGGTGAGATAAATCTTCTTCTGGCCTTTCAATGAACCACTACCAAGTGGCTGTCAACTCAACCTCAACCATAGCCCAAGCAATAAGAAACATTTGATTTTTTCCATCTCTTCCCACCATATATAAAAGTTCACCCCTAGTTTTGGTTTTCAACCAACATCCATATATGCCAAGAAAATGCCTACATCCATGCCTAAACCAATGTTTAATAACTTCTACGTATATGTACATTCTTTAAAATACAGGTGGAGATGTAGAAGGTGGTCGAGACACTATTAATGTAACATTGCTTCCTGGGTTGGTCTGCCTAATAACTTCAACATAAGACCAAAGCTTCCTAAACTCATCTTCAATGTTGATCACAACATTGTCAACTATTTTTCTTTGCTTTTCTAGTCATAAACAATCTTTAATGTAAAATTTTATATCATCGTTCTTTATAAATGACTCCATTTTAAGCTTATCCTTTAACAAGTCAGCTAAAATGATGGTGTTCATCCTAGGATTTGTATATACCCTATTATAGTAATGATTATTCCTGAATTTTCTAATTTGAAAAGACTACAGTGCTCCATGTATATACCAAGGACAGTTCTGTAACTTCCTATCACTTCAATTAGGTTAAAATGGTGATTATTAGAGATTAATGAGAAATTAGGAAGCATAACTCATGCTTATGCATAATGTGGCATACGCATACATGATCTTGCACATTATAATTATTTGTACATGCATTCATTGACATTTTTTGGGTATAAGTGATTTTTAATGGGATTAAAAATGTGACTTGTGGATTATTTGCCTTTAAAATTGAATTGGTGTGGATTAGAATTAATTTATCATTTTTGGTGACATTTCGGATATTTCAGAAATTTCTGAAAAATTGAGATATTTTTTACCAGGAAAAATGCATAATGGCAAAACTAATTGAGACACGAAAAATTAGGATGACTACTCCTCAAATTGAGTGACATTTTGCATACTTAAATGTGTGACAAATGGACTGGTAATTAATTGACAAATGGACCAATCTTGGAGGGACATGTGGACTAATGAATTGCTGACATTTAGCATCATTCATTGTGTGACAAGTGGCCTAACACGTTGGAGACATTCGGTAGCTTACATAGAGGGAAAATGGGCATCTTGCGTTGGAGACATGTGATAAAGTTTAGTGAAGACACCTAGTAGCTTAGGTGTTAAGCCTTTTCAAAGAAACCTTTACAATCTTTGTTTGCCTCCCTTCTCTCCATCCAAATGATCCCTCTTCCTTGCTTTGAATTTTCTATTGATTTTGTTGTACTATCACATTAAAACTCCTTGCCATATGCGGCATGAAGAAGCTATCTCATGCTACTTTATATGCTGCTGTATTTTGGGTGTTAGACTCACACTACATCTATCTTGAAGTTGGAAATGTCTTAGTTGCCTGGAAGGGGCTGTAATAGTTGGTTCTTTGGAGTTAGACTTGAGATTTAGTGAGGTAAAGGAATTCTAAACTTGGTATTCTATTATAAAATGTGTTGTTTGATGCTTGAAATTGATCAATTGTTTACTGAATTAGGAAGGAATTGAGTTTAGATAAATGCTGGAAATTGGTTAGGAAGAGTTCTACTGGACAGGTATCAGTATTTTAGCCATATCTTACCTCTTAGGTATCCAAATTCGATGATTTTAGATTCAGATTAAACCAGAAACTTATGTATACAACTTTAATGCAGGAGTCAAATTTTATTTCTGTCTCAAAGTGTGTCAAAAGTTGGCATGAAGCTGCGTTTCTGGATTCTGTCACTGTTTGAGAACCATCTGAGTATTTTGGGGATAATTTTCAACATACTGAACCAAATTGCACAATTTTGGTGTTATTAGAAACTGGAAATACATTGTAACAATTGTCTAGAAGAAATTATTACTGAAATACAACATTTTTCTGGTCAAAATGATCCTGTAAAGTTATCCCGAAGGGGGTGTTAAGATGAAAATGTTGAGGTGTGCTAGAATTTGATAACTGGAATGTTTTTACTGAACATGCTTTGGTTTTTTGGCTATATTTTGATATGTAGATTTACAAATGAAATGATTCTTGATTTAAATTGAACTAGAGACATTTGGCTACAAATGTTAAGAAGAAATTGAATTCAAATTCTTTCCATAAGAGCTCTGAAAGTGAGCTAGAATTTGAGAGTAGAAATCTGTGGAGATATAAGGAGCAGTATGTAGTAATTTGATCATAACTTGCACGATACTAGATCACAATGAGTGCTTTTGATGGTGTTAGAAACTTAAGATATAGAGGAACATTTTATTAGAAGGAAGTATTGTCTGAAAATAGCTGGTCGTAGGTCAAAAATGGCATGAACAGAAGGGAAAAAAAAAGTGCAGCTCGGTGAAGATGAAGGTTTGTGTTTTAGAGAGAGAAAAGGTGGTAGTTGTATGCGTAAATTAGGAACCAGAGTATTTCATTGAACAGCTCTCAATCTCTTAACCATAACTTTCTCATCCGAACTCCAAATGACTTGAAACTTGGATCAATGGATTCCTAAGACATTTTTTATTTCTCTCCATAAAAATTTAGAGCTCTCTGAATTAAATTGAAAGTGACTGATAGGATGAAAGTGTAGAAGTCTGCTGGAATGTTATGAACTAGAAAATTTTCATGACCATGCTTCAGTATTCTAATTGTAACTTGACCTATAGATTTAAAAATAATTTTATTCTTGGTTAAGAGCAGACTTATGACATAAGTATAAAAATTTCTTGAAGAAGTATAATTTTGATTCTGTCTTTAAGACTTTCAAATTTGGCATGAAACTACATCTTAGCTTAAGCTGTAGCATTACTAGGGACAGAAATCATGTCCTGTGATTATTGAATAAACTGTATTTATGTAGGCCGATCTAGATTGAGGTGTCTTCACCAAAGTTGTATCTTATTCTCTTATCTTTAAATGGGTATAAAGTTTGTAATTTTTGGATATCTGAGCTGAAAGATATGGGTTGTACAATTTGAGGGAATGATCATATACTAGCCAAATATTC
This sequence comes from Erythroxylum suave, assembly GCA_027563595.1. Classification (NCBI taxonomy): domain Eukaryota; kingdom Viridiplantae; phylum Streptophyta; class Magnoliopsida; order Malpighiales; family Erythroxylaceae; genus Erythroxylum; species Erythroxylum suave. Next base: position 17,227 of record JAOSBN010142377.1, on the reverse strand, counting down.
AAATATACACAGTCTCTTGTATTGTGAGCATAACTCATAGTATATTGAATCAAACTAGAAGATCTTAGATTCATTAGAAACTTAATACATTGTTGAAAAATTTTGCTGAAGAAAGTGTTGCCTAATTTTTCCATTTACTTTATCATATTTAGCATGCAATACTGACCCGTATGTGTATTAGAAGAAAAATCTGAAGTGGTCAATGAAATTATGAAATTGTTTTGTTTTGATACAATTATAAATATACAAGGTATTAATGAGGGCTTTGATATCTGAACGAATTGTTGATAAGGATTACAATAAAGTACCCCGCAATTGTCATGAACGTGCATTGTACATATTCAGTATACATGAATGTGTATAAATGAATACATAATTGTGCAATATTGTGATATGTGTGAATGTATTGTCTGTATAGCGGAACGCATTGAACGACAGCATACTGGCATTACTGATACTTCAAGGCAATAGCTGTTTGGAGCATACTGTGAGTAGCCTAGATGGTCTCACTTAATTACTTGTTTGTTTAAATTCTGTTTTGAAATGACTGAATGAATGAGGCTTGATTGTTGATTCTGGACAATGAAGGTCCGATTACTGTGATATTGGATTGAGATATTGAAGTGCTGTTTATATTTGAATGTGCAGAACTATATGCTTCATAATATGAGTGATTGTGTATTAAATTCCGGACAATACTTTTTTGAGGTGTTTTAGTGCATGAAAATGATACTGGAAGTGATGGTTGAATGTGATTGCATCTGCGTAAATGACTTTTTGATTCTCAACTGAAAAGTTGAAAGCCGAATCTAGTCTGATGACCACTGCTACTGTGACTGTTACTATAACTAATACTGTGCCTGATATATTATTATATTACATGCTAATGAAAGTGATTGAATTTGATGACTAAATTATGACATGCATTTCATTCTGACGCATGTAATATTAAGGAGTTGTGACTGGTGTTGCTACTGATACTGTTACTGATAAGAGCTTTAAACTCCCACATATATGGTTCGAGCCTATGGCTCATTATAATCAATGAGTCACATACTGACTGACTAAGCCCGATAATTCGGGATACTGTAAAAGCACACAGTCATAATAATATAAAAATGAATGTGAGTCTCATACATATCGCATATGCATATAATTTAAATTCATTGAATGATTTGCAAAGCTGTGTGAATATCATTATATGATTGAACTGTTTAATTGAGAAACGATTTATCTGTGATAGTATTGATACTTGTCAAGTAGCTTTGAACTATATGATTACCTATTATAATTGATCTTGTTTTATGATATGAGTGAACCGTCGAGGATGGTTACTATGTTGAGTTCGCAAAACTCATTAAAATTGTAATGTTGCTTTTCAGGTTCGAGAGTGAGACGACTTAGCTTCTAAGACTTGGTAGAAGAATATTTTGTGCAGTTGTTATGGTCAAATTTGGTTCAAAGGTCAGTCAGCTGGGATTGAGAACATAGTTGTTTTCTTTTGGGTTTATAGTATATAGTGTGTACTGAGTTGTTTATATTCATAGGACAATGTTGTATAAACATGGATGATATTGTTCTATATGAAACAATGTAAATCATGGTTTGATATAATGTGATAACATTTTAGGTTTTTAAAATATGTGCTTGATGCTTTAGTGTATGATGCCATGTTATATACAATGAAGGTGAGTTAGTTAACTTGTCATTTCTGACAGGCATGTACACGTGTATCTGATGGACACACGTGCATATGTCAGTTGGGAATGGGGCGTTATAAGTTCTCAATCCTGCATTTACCTTAGACAAAGTTAGGCTTATTTTTGGTAAACATCACAGCCCTCTTTGTTTTAATGGACAACAAACTCACTGAATGCTTAAATTGCAAATGATTAAGAAAAATCATTCCTAATTCAATGCAAGGCTCAATTGTATTTTCCTCACAAATAGGGTATTTTCTTTTCCTCCTAGTAGCATCATCTACCATTTCATCTACATCACTAACAAGGTCATACTCATCACTGTCATAATATTAAAAAAAAACCTACCTTATCTTCATCATTTGCATCACCTGCATCAGCTTCATCTAGCCCATTATCTTCATTTGAACCATTACTTTCATGTCCTTACTCTAAACCCTCTTCAACATCTTCATCTAGACCATTACCTTCATATGCTTTCTCTAAATCATCTTCAACATCTTCATTCTGACCATTACTTTCATCTAATGGCTCTAATTCCTCTTCATCCTCTTCAACCTCCATATTTGTGTCAAGTTCATTTTTCATATTTGCATGATTTTCATCCTCCACATTTGACACATTATCAACATTACCTATATTACCTCCAACTACATTGTTAACATCCTTACCTTTTTCTTCAACTACATTACCCTAATTAACCTCATTATAATCATCCTCAATCACTTCAACATGGGTATCCACACCATGTTCAATATAAATATCAATACCACTCATATCCATCATCTGACTAACCACATCTAAGACACTAGCATCATCTTGTACAACTCTCAAAGCATTACAAAGTTCAAAACCAGGTATAAGATAAACTATCTTCTTCCCATTGTTATAGCTACTTCTTTTACATACATCAAGTAATTCAAAATAGCTCAGTAAGTTAAAGATGAATTTCAATTTCATCCATAAAACCATCCTCATACATATCATTATCACCCACATTAACAAAACATCCCGCATAGTGAAACCACAAAGTTGCTTCATCAAATGTCATTTTGCCAAACTTAAAAAACCAACTCTAGGAAAACCAAAAAACTCAATCAAAATGTTGAAAGGAAACAGTGAAATGAAACTTAAAACTTCAAGCCTACAAAATTTTTAGGTTAAAACTTTAAACCTTTTACTATTTTATACGAGGCATTTTTTAATAAGGTAATGGAACCACGTTGGCTACATGTAATTGCACATGTAAACACACACTATTTTTCATCAAAAAAAGTTTTTAATTGACTAGACCTGTGAAAATATAGCCTTTAAATTAGCTTGTTTGGAGTTAATGTCCCAAATTGATCAAACTCAAGAAGATTAAGCCCCTATTTGGGCTTTTCGACATTATTGGTGATCTTTTGATGCTTGTTTATCCCTAAATTATTAGAGGGACTGAACATTGGTGTAACTATTTTTTAGAATAGTGGATATTATTTTGCTAGACTAGGTCATACAGTTTTTCCCCACACTAGGGGCTTTTCACACGTTGTGTTGCTTGATCTTTCTCCTGAAATTGGTATTAGAACCAAGTTATGGTATTGGTGTTGAAGTCGTAAAATGGAAACCATCATAAGTAAAATGGTTAGCTTTAATGGCTATAATTATTTTATTTGGAAAAGGAAGATGAAATATTTGCTTAATGTAAAAAAATATCATGAACCTATGTTTGTTATAGAAAAGACTACAAATATTACAAATGAATAGCTAAAGTTATTGCATAGATAGTTGTGTGACTATATTAAACAATGGATCGATGAAAATGTTTAGAGCCATGTTGCTTGATAAAGTCGCTAGAACCCTATGGAACCAGCATGAAAAATTATATGCTAAGAAACATGGTAATAATATGGCATATTTAATTAAGCAATTGTTAGCTTTGAAATATCAGGGTAGGTTTCTAGTGTTAGATCACATGAATAATTTTTAGGTGGTTATCAATCAGCTTATGAGTATGGGCGTAAAGTTTAAAGGCGATGTTTAGGGGTTATTCCTTTTGGGTTCATTACTAAAGTGATAAAAAACATTCATAATGTAATTTTTTTTGCTGATTGTGTAGTGTCCCTGAAGCTTGCCAAAACTAGCATCCTGAATAAAGAGATGATAAGAAAATAATTGGTATCTTCTTCATATTCAAAGGCCTTCGTTACTGAATTAAAGGGAGGGAACCAAACTAGAAACTCCTAGAAAAGTGAATTGCAACAAGTCTGGAGCGGAGTTAAAGTCCTTCAAAAATAAACATTATCATTACTAGAAAATGGGTAATATAAAAGAGGAATGTAGGTTACTCAAACACAAGAAATTTATAGAAAGTGATGAAGATTAGAAAGAAGAAAAAGATATGGTTGTAGTTGTATTTGATGGTGTTGTTATTATTACTATAAATGTGGTCATCTCTTATGTTAGGACTCTAACAGGTTAATGGACACATTTCATATGGATCTGGATTAAGATTTCTTATAATCTAGGAGAACTTGGCAGAGTGAGGGTGGGAGACTACAGAGTATGCAAGGTAATTAGTGTGGGAGATGTTAGGTTAGAGACCAACATTAGATGTAAGATGCACTTGAAGAATGCTAGACATGTAAAGAGGTGCTTAATTGATTATGAAATTATTCCATAATACTTAGTATTGATATGAAATTGCTTAAGATATTCATTTTAACTCATATGTGATTTTAGGTACAATTTGGAAGCAAAGAAGTTAAAGTGATTCAAAAGCTCTATATTTTGGACATTTTTCCAAGATTAATTTCCACTTACCTTCATGGAGCAAGAAGAAGAAAATTAAAAGAATAGAAGAAGACAAGAAAAATTTAAACCACAAAGAAGTATTAAATCTGCACTGTGCATGCCATGCAAGAACTTGTATTTAATGGAAAGAATTTTGGAATTATGGTAAAACAAAGATGGAAAGCATGCAGCAGTCCATAGCTAAATGACAACCTGAATTAAATTGTGAACAGATGACCAAAATAGTAGTAGCAACAAGGAGAAATGGTAGCAGGTTGGACATAGGAGAGGAAACACATTGCGAAGTGAACAGTATCAGTGGACCATAAATTAATTGAACAAATAAAGAGAATAGTAGCATAAGAGTGGGGGTGCAATAGAGAGCCATGGGTGGTCTTTTATGGGTTTTCTTTGGGCAGAATCAAGTGGGAACCTCGGGAGCTTCGAGAGAGCACAAAGCTGGAGGTAAGCTCTTCACCATAAGCAGACCCATAGAAGGGTAGCTTTTTGACCCTAATTCAGAGGTGACATCGACACTGACAACCCAGGTTAGGTGTATTTCACTATTTTTGTTGTTTCTTTCTCTCATTAGAAATTAATTGTGTTATCTTATGTTAATTGATTTAGGTTTTGTGTATGGATAATCATATTGCCGTTATTATTCGGTTATTTGTGTATAAACCCAGTGAGTATTGTGAAAAGATGATTTTAATCCATTCATTGAATTATTTATTTGCAAACTCAGTGCTCGAATTTTGATATAATTAATAATGGCTATGTTGAAATTCATGTATAGCAACTAATGATTCATAATCAATAGGGATAACATGTCCTAGGTTAAATGACGCAACATATGTGGTTGTTTCCTTGATTAATCAGTTTTCCTAATTCATAATGCTATTACCTAATTAAATCTAAAGATCATATCCTAGGTTATTTGGTGGTTAGGTTTAATTAATGTTCATATCTTGATTAAACACTACCTAAGGGAAAACTCGAGTTAATTGTTAGCCCATGATTAATAGTTGCTAGGAGAGGTTTAAGAATAACAAATCAATGAAATTAGTTTAATTAGGATGTAGGCTGAGATTGAACTAAATAACTGAGTACCTATCGAATTTCCCACTTTTATCATTTTTGCATGTTTTTATTAAATTGTTATTATTAGTTAGTTCACTGTTATTTTATTTTATTTTTCTGTAAAACCAAAACTGTTAGCCCCTGAATTTTTCATTGAATTATGTATGATATTTGATGGAAATTGAAATTTTACCTTGGAATGAATAGAGTTGTTAAACATGACTTAAATAAATTACGAGGTCATGGTAGAATAATTATTGCAGTTTAATTATTTATTACAGTTTATTACACTGGTTAGTTCGATTAAAGCTGTAAGAATGTACTGAGGGTAATTATGGAATTTCACTTAAGATTAAAAGCCATGAAGCATTAAAGGAAGAGTAAAGTGGACATTTAACACTCATTAAGGGTAGAATTAGAAGAGGAAAAATGTTTTCTTGTGCATTAGAAGGAGAAAAGTGGGAATGAAGGGAGAGAAGAAGATAAAAAGTGAGAAAAAGAGAAAGAAAGGAGAGAGAGAGTCCTCCATGAGAGACAAAGAAAGAAGACAAAGTTAGGGTTTCATCTTTTCTTAGTTTTTAAGAGTGATTTTGAGGCCAATCAAGAAGAGAAAAAGAAAGAGCAAGAGAAGAGCTTCCATTAAAGCCAAACATTTCTTTGTTTGGTGAGGACTCAAGGTAAGCCCATCATTAATCCTTTGGATTTTTGGAAGGGTTTTAGTTCATGAAGCTTAGGAAATACATAGTTTTAAGTATTCTAGAATCAATTTTAGTGAATATGCTTTTTGGGTTCTCAATTTGTGTTCCTATTTAATTGGATTGTTTCCAATGTTAAAGGGAATCAAGAGAGGCAAGAGGAGCAAGAAGAAGGGTAATTTCAAGCGAGTTTTTAAGCAAGGAATCCAGATAGGTTAAATGTTTATAGTTTGAGTTAATGAGCCATGAGTATTTTTCCTAATCAATAGATTTAAATGATTACAATTGCTTTATAAATGTTGCATTTATTGCTTCTTAAATGATTTAAGTACTTGCTATACATTTGGTATATGAATCTTGATGATGATTTATGAAATCAAGATAGAAATTGTATTTGAAATATATCATGCTTATGGAAATCATGTTTCTGAAATGTGCCTTTTGTGCAATATGTTTACAAGTCATGAAATTCATGTTTATGTTTAGGTTTGTGGTGTCCATCATGTTATTTAATGTGCACATTAACCATGTTAAAGGCTTCTCCAGCCTGCCCACTAGTGGTATAAAGGTCCTTCACGGACTGCCTTATGTTTACCAAAGCTTCATAAGAACTCCTTCATATTTATTAGAGCTTCACAAGTATATGGACTACCTAAACCATTATGATTGCTAATATTGTTTATGATTTGTTAACAAGTTTGAGAAATACATGTCTTATGTTGTTTATGATTTGTTTGACAAGTTTAAGAATTTGAGAAATACGTGTTTTATGGATTTAATGCAATTTATTATGGCAATGAATATTTTCAATGGTTTTGCTTGTTTTTTTGCTATAAACTTATTACCCATGAGCTTTTTAGCTCACCCCCTTCCTCCCTATCTCCAGGTGAAGAGCAACAGATCGAGTGATGGAGAGTTAAGGCATCACTCCAAGTCTGCATAGTTTTCGTATTGAAGTTAGTTTATGAAAACTCAAGGCTTTAGCGACATTTCAATTATTACTCATTCATTTATATTATCTATTTTTGGATTATGAGATCAATGATGTATTTGGGTGAATAAATGCCCATTAAAGCTTTGTAAAACTCTTTTCTTTTGAAGTTAATGAAATATATTTATTTTTTGCTCGTGACTTTCTATGCTTTTGCATTGTATTTTCAAGTATTCATAGAGGTGAAATTTGTGTCCAAACTTCACCTAAAAAATTTTATTAATCTAGATTGATTTGGGCAAAGTTGTCTACTTGGAAGTTTTAATTTATTCTCTTAGCTTTTCAACGATATAAAGTGTGTAACTTTTGGAAATTGGATTGGAAAGATAAGATTATTACAAGTTAGTGATGCTGCATAGGGTGCATGCTGGACACTTTATAGCCTTTATTAACTTGGTCCAACAGAAAAAAAGTACTATGGTGTATTGAAATGGGAAAAATTAGTGTGATAAGTTAGAGATGAAATGAAGGTGATAAGGGGAGTTGAACATATGCAAAAATTTATGATGAATGTGTATAAGTTTGAATGTTATGTTTTTGAATTGACGATCAAACATAGATTATGATTTGGTTATAAATGATATTAAGTTGAAATGAAAGTGATAATGAAGGGGAAATGTTGAGGAAAATAAATTTAAAATGATAGATATGCATAAGAGGGGTCATAGGTAACTTATAGAAGTCAGAAATCTAGAAATTGCCCCGTAAAAGTCTGTTGGGAGGACTTAATATTCACTGGGCAGACCTTCTCGAAAATTTCAGTGTTTTAGCTCAGTTTATGTCTATTTGGAGGGATATATGTCCGCTAAGTGGATGTTCTCGAGACAGTTTTATGAATGTGCAATTTTGGCCCTTTAATAGCAAAATCTCTCTTTAGGGTCTGCATAGAAGTTGTAGAACTCGAAGTCGTCATCGAAACTGTGCTTGAATGACCATAAACTGACGTCTATGGTGAAAGTTATGCCTATTGCCCAAATCATGTACATAGATATAATGTGGACTTACCGATGCTTTCCTATGATACAATTAGGCCTAAATGGAGCTTGAAATGTACTTAGTTTGAAGTGAAAACAAAAGATAAAAATCAGTGATATATTAGGGTGATGACTGAGGATACAAACATAGGAATGGATTGTTATATATCAAGTGTTCATATGAAATGCTGGGATGTTATGAGAATGAAGATGGACCTATGTTGGCTAATGAGGTTCCATTAAAAGGACCCTTCAGAGTGATGCACTCACGTTTGACTCACAAGTTAGACTCTGGAATTGGGGTTCAACAAAAACCCCCTAAACCTAGACACAGATTAATTTCATTTCAATAACTTTACATACACTCTCTGTGGGATAGACCCAGACTCACTACTGCTATAGATAGTAGTCTAGTTTATTTTGACTAGAGTAACAACATGTTGTTAAGTTTGGCATCATTGCCAAGGAGTATGATGATTTTAGTTTTTGTTTCTGATTTTAATTAGTATTTTGGATATATTTGTTTGTAATTGGTTTCTTTTTAGTTATCTCATGATCCTTTCATTTTTTTCATATATCGTGCTTATGATTAAAAAATTTTAAAAAATTCATAGATAGAAGTAATTTTAGTTCTTTAACTCTTAATCTCAATGACCAATGACTAATCAACCTAACTTTGGTTATGGATAAGATAACCATCAGAATTAATTCTATGACGTTTTGCAGGATGTATAACAATTCCCATATAGACAAAAAGTTTCTTATCATGATTTAGTTACACCTCTAAAAGAATTGATTAACGTTATGATTGCTAATACTTTACAATTCCAGCAGGATGTAGACAACAGTTATAGCAATTCCAATAGGATATACAGTAGTAGCTGCAACTTGGTATACAACAACTCCAACAGGATATAGCGTCTAAACTGCATAATGTGGCAAGCCAAATGGGTGAGATGGTAGCAAGGATCAACTACCTAGAATCACAAATGGAGGAGGAGAAGTGATATCCACTTTAGGTATACCTAATGGATGTTAGTGTAGAAGCCTTACAGAGTGACTAGGAGCTTGAAAATTTTAAGAGCAACACTTAAGGAATTGCATATGAAGAAGAAGATTGAGAGGAGCTCGAACTAGAAAAGACATATTATGTAGCTCAAAGGTGAGTACTGAATTTATGATTTTTTTTGAAACTAACTCGTCACATTTACATAGCATATTAGAGGAATTAAATAAGAAAGAAAAAGGCGAACAGACTTTTGAGATCTTTTCAGAGTGTACAGACATAGTTAATATTAGAAGTCAAAGGATAGGGAAAATTCTTAATATGACGAACCATCAACTAAGACCCTATCCTAGAGAACCTTACGTGGAGGAGCCATATATGAAACCTAAAGATCAAAATTTTGTCATGTGAGGATGAAATATGGAGTCGAACCAGCGAGCCTAAACAAAGGCAGTTCTTGCGAGGCAACCCAAGGGAAGTAAATTTCTTTCCTTTACATTTCTACATAACTTTTTATATGCATGCGTGTTTTTGAATTTGCTTATTCTATTTGTTTTAAGTTTTTAATCAAAATAAGAGAAAGAATAAAGCAACAAAAAATAAACATTTTCTCTTTTATGTTGATTCTAGGATTATATAGTCATGATTAGAGTGTGAATTGACTATAGAATTTCATAGAAACTTTCGTATATACTTTTACTCTTATGATTGGTTGATGTGCACTATCTTTTGAAGAGTAGTGACTAGTGGTAGACAAAGCCAGTGAGATTTTGAGCCTTATTCGACTAACACATTCATATCAGTCTCATTGTTTTTTTATAATGTGTGACCTTCATGTCATGTACATCCTAATTTTGCTATGAATTTATGTTCGCGACCACCTTTTATCACATGCATTAACATGGATATGGTTAGGCATTCTTTGGTTTTCTAAATTACATTAGCCAAATAGCCTACACATTGTATGATTTTTCTTTTTGATGAGCCCCCTTGAGCTTTACTTGTCTTTTCTTTTTGTCTTAGCCACATTACATGATTTAACCTAACAAAATGTCCTTCCCAAGCCTTAAATCTAGTGGAACATCCATTGATTGTTGAATTTGTGGATATACAAAAGTATAAGTGTGGGGGTATGTATATGTGTGGGTTGATTATAATGTTGGGATGTTATTTTATATTGATGTAGTCTATTTTAATTTTTTAAAAGAGAAAAACAAAGAAAGGGAAAGCAAGAAAGAAAAGACAAAAGAGAAAAGCAAACGCAAAAAAGAAAAAAGAAAAATAAAAAAGAATTTTTTTAAAATAAATGTATTAAAGAAGAATTGCATATGAGCTGAAAAGTTGTTTATGATTAATGCATCCTCCTAAAGTTGTAATGAATGTGTTATTGCAAACATGAGGTAGATCTTGGCTTGGAAGGTTAACTATTTTGTTGTTTCAATGTATTGTCATCAATTGTATTAGTTATTCCTTTAGATTGGTATATGATTCATATGGTTTGTTTGTGAGACCTGAATTAGGTTATGAAATATAAATATACATTTGTTATAGCTGAAGATGCCCAAACTGTTAACTAGTGCACTTGATGTCACATTGGGTGTTGTTGTGTTTCACTAGCTAAATGGCTTTCAAGTTACTTGATCCACATACATCTCACGTTACCTTTAACTACATTACATTCTTGAAAAGTCCTTTGATTCATGATTTTGCATGTGAATTTTAGTGGTGGAGAAATGAAATGATATACAAATATATGGATTGTCATGATTATGAATGGTGATGAGTTTACCCCTAGATATATTTTAGTTAAACACAATTTTTTGAGTCTACCATTAAATTGCCCAATTTTTAAAGGTGATTAATGTTGATTAATTATAAGTAAAAGATTGGAATGTTGACTTCTTGCTATGATTTTTGAAAGTCATTAATCTTTGTTTATGATTATGTATTCTTGGAACATATGGGAAATAAGACAATTTTTTTAGGTTTTTGAGCTTGATTTTATTGTTTTGCTTGAGGATGACCAAAAGCTAAGTGTGGGGGAAATTGTGGTTATAAAATTATTCCATATCACTTAGCGATTATTGACATGAAATTGTTTAAGATAGTCACTTTGACTCGTATAGGATTTTAGATACAATTTAGAAACAAATAAGTTAAAGTTAGTCTAAAGCTCTATATTTTATCCATTTTCCAAAAATTAATTTTCATTTGTCTTCATGGAGCAAAAAGAAAAAAGTTCAAAGACAAGAAAAATTTAAAACACAAAGAAGTGGAAAATCTGAACTGTCCATACTATGCAAGGATGTCGATTTAACGGAAAGCATGTAGCAGTCTACAGCTAAATGACAGCGTGAATTAAATGGGGAGCATATGACCAAAACAGTAGTAACAACAAGGAGAAACAATAAGAAGTTGGATGCAGGAGACGAAACGTAGTTCGAAACATCTGCATTTTATATAGACGTTGTGCATTTCAAGTAGACGGTGTGTAAAGTCTGTGTTTCACGAAGGCAATGTATGTGAAAGACAGACATTTTCAAGAGATAGGTGCATAGGTTTTTGACAAGTGAACAATACCAATTGACTAGAAATTTATTGAAGAAGTAGGGAGTATAGTAACATAGGAGTGGGGGCACAGTAGAGAGTAGTTGGTAGTCTTCGATGGGTTTTATTTAGGCTAATTTGAGCAGGAAATTTGGGAGCTTTGTGAGACCATGAAGATAGACGTAACCTCGTCGCCATTAGGGGTAGCTTTCTAATGCCGACCCAAAGGTGACATCGATGTCGACAACCCATGTTAAATATATTTCACTATTTTTGTTGTTTCTTTCTCTCATTAGAAATCGATTGTGTGCTAATTGATTTGGGATTTGTTTATAGATAATCGTATTATCGTTATTGTTTGCTTATTTGTGTATGGACACATTGGGTATTATGAAAAGATGATTTTAATGCATTCACTTAATCGTTTATTTGCAAACCAATTGCTAGAGTTTCGATATATCTGTAATTGTTATGTTGAAATTCATATGTAGCAACTAATGATTCATAATTGTTAGGGATAACATGACCTAGGTTAGATGATGCATCATATGTGGATGTTGCCTTGATTAATTGATTTTCCTAATTCGTAATTCTATTACCTAATTAAATATAGAGATCATATCCTAGGTTATTTGATGGTTAGGTTTAATTAATTACTGTATCTTGATTAAACACTACCTAAGGGAAAACTCTGGTTAATTATTAACCCATGATTAATAGTTGCTAAGAGAGTTTTGAGAACAAATCAATGAAATATATTTAATTAGGGTGTTGGCTGATATTGAATCATAAAACTGGGTCCCTATTGAATTCCACACTTTTACTATTTTTGCATGTTTTATTTAAATTTTTTTTTATTTAGTTTAGCTTTATTTTATTTTCTTATTTTGTAAAAGCAAAACACCTAAACTTAACCACCAATTAATTTCATTTCAACAACTTTACATGCTCTCTCTATAGGATCGACCTAGACTCACCACTGCTAGAGTAGTAGCCTAGTTTATTTTGACTATCATAACATTATGCTCCCCCTTAATATAATCTCAGTAAAAGCTCTTAATCTGAATGGGTGTGAAACTACATTTGGTAGTCGCAATTGGAGAACAAAAAAAGAGTCTCTTACTATTGCACAAGGACTGAATATAAGTACTTTTTATAGTATAGCTGCTAAGTTGATAGTAGCTGGTGTGAATGCATTCAAAGATTGCAGCAGAGAATTATTACATATTCATGTTAGTCAACTAGGTGAGAAAGGACTTGACACTCTTACAAAGTATCAGATTCTTATCATTAAAGGTAATTCACTAATACCTTGCACTCATTGTTTGGTTGGTAAGTAGCAACGATTTTTCCTTTCATAAATCTCCTCCACATAAGAGGTCATATATTCTTGATTTAATTCATACTAATGTTTGCAGTATATAGTCTAGAACTCATGGTGGATGTTTATATTTTACAACATTTATTGATAAATATTCTTAAAAGGTCTGGGTATTTGCTTTGAAGTCTAAAGACTAGTTAAACGATGTCTTTAAGCACTTTTATGTAACTGTTTAGAAAGAAATAAGAAAAAAGTTGAATCATTTTAAAGTAGATAAAGGTAGTGAATATAGGGTCCATTTGAACCATATTGTAAGGACTATGACCTCAAGCTTGAGAAGACATTACATAAGACTCCACAAAAGAATGGGGTTATAAAGATAAATATAACAATTACTAAAAGAATCAAATGTATGCTCTTTTATGGAAAATTGATTAAAGCCTTCTAGGGTGAACCAATGAGAACTGGAGTGGACTTAATTAACTTCTCTCCTTAAACTCTCTTTATGGTTATATTTTTAAGAGAGTTTGGAAAGGAAAAAATGTCTCATTTAAACAGGTAAATTCTTTTAGAGCATTCATTCATATCCTAATAAATGAAAGATCTAAGCTTAATGCAAAATCCAAACTATGTATCTTCTTATGCTACAATAATGAAGAGTTTGGCTACAATTTTTGGGATTTGGAGGATAAGCTAATTGTCAAAAGTGGAGGTATTATTATTTTTAAATACCAAACACTTATAGATATTAAAAAAAAATTCAAGACAATGTTAGCAGCTAGAAACGATGTTGTTATTGAGCCAATGCTCCTTGTCAAAGCTACTAATGACATTAGAGATATAAATGTTGATGGTAATAATAGAGAAAATGAGCCTAGACTATATGCTAGTCCTGATATACATATTAAACTAGTTATACTAAAACCAGCACCATTGGTTGAGCTTCAATTGAGAAGATATACTATATAGTATCATTTCTCACATCAATACCCCTATGTGAGTATGTGTATTTAACTAATGGGGGGAGGAGGGGTGGAGCCAAAGAGATAACAAAAGGCTATGTCACATAAGCAAAAAGATAAGTAGTTGAAAGCAGTGTAAGAAGAGTTCCAATTCTTGCATGAGAACTACACACTTTAGTTAGTAAAGTTGTCATAGGGCAAGAAAGCACTTAAGAGTAAATAGGTGTTGAAGTTGAAAGTAGAGAAGAATTGTCGGACCCCGTTTCTAGAGCCTGACTATCACATTCAGATATCCAATCATTTTACACAACCCTTGCATTCAAAACTAACCCCTTTTTGGGCTCATCTCCATTCAAGCCTAAATATGTCTAAGAATAACGTTGGTGAGTCCATAATTGCATATGTACACACTTCAGAACAATTAGCATAACTTCTTAACTTCTTCTTCTGTGTTCTGCTTATCATCTATGTTTGACTTTCTATCATCTGTGTTTTATCGTTTGTCCTTGACTTTTATCTTCTGGGTTTGACTCCCCTATTGTCTGTGTTTTATCGTTTGGGTTTGACGTCCTATCATCTGTGTTTTATTGTCTGTCCTTGACTTTTATCGTTTCAGTTTGACTCCCCTATCATCTATATTTTATCGTCTGTCTTTGACTTTTATCGTCTGGGTTTGACCTCCTATCGTCTGTGTTTTAACATCTTTGTTCTATCATCTGTGGTTGACTTTCTTAGTTTGTGTTGATTGCCTATCGTCTGTCTTTCATCTACCTTTCATTTATTTCTGCCTCTCGATTTGCGTCTGCCTTTCATTTGCATCTGCCTTCCATTTGTGTCTGCCTTTCTATCGTCTGTCTTTCTTTACGTCTATGTATTACATCATCACAGACGATACTCTTCCTCTATATTTTTCTTTGCGTCTGTGTGTGACGTCATCACAGATGATTCCTTTCATTTGTGTTTTTCCTTTAAATTCATAATGAAATCTCTCTAATTCTAATGTGTTATTTTACTACTAATAACAATTGGGAATCTTAACAAGAAGAATATGCACATATACATTTCGTTATCCCAATCTTTAAAATGACAAAATCAGACATGGCAAAGAATTCAATTTCACTTTCTCATTTTTAAACACAGTCAGAGTTTGTTACATTTCAACTTAACACAAAATACAAAAGATGTTCAATGTTGATATGCTGAATATGCTATCCAAAATCACCTAGTACAAAAGTCTTATATCTATCTTGGAGTCCAAATGCCTTAAGGGTCACTGCTCTTCTCGATTTGAACCTAAGGAGTGGAAAATTAGGGGGTGAGCTACACAGCTCAGTGGCTAAAATACTTATAGCAATTGGCAATGAGCCTCACAATCACACACATATATGTACATATATACATCCATAATGGCATACGAACCACAATATAAATCATCATCACTTAGTACATATTTGATGTAACTTAACATCAAAGCATAACCTAACATGTCAAAATACAAATGCACAAACGATTAGCTTAAAGGTTCCATGAACAAAACAGAGAAACCGAAGTTTACTCTATGAACAAAACGAGTCCATTTTCGGATCTCGTGGGCCACAAGCGGACAGTCGGGAGAAGGCTTTATGTTGACATGCACGTGACTAATGAAACGGTTCCGCTTTCCCCAAAACACAATCAATTTATGCTCAATTTCGTCAATCACAATTTGCACTTTCGTGGTTCTTTCATTTTATCATTTTTCTTATATTTCATGCTTTTTCTTCTTTTCATTAAATTCCAAATTTTATAACCTTTTTCAAGGTATAACATAATCATAATGCATCATGCAATTTCAAATATGCATAATTATTTCAATTTCAAGCATAACAATTTCATGCAAAACACATACACACACATAGGCAAGAATTTTCCCAGTTACATAATAACCATAAATATTTTACCCACCTAAGACGCTTGACAAACATGGTTCACTGTTGTCTTTCATCTTCGTCTTGGATCGGGCTTGCTTGGTATCCTATAACAAACCAAGTTCTCATTCAATAGAAATTCCAATGTGAGAACCCATAGAACGAAAGGTATGAAGCTGACCCTAAAATACTTACCCATACATTTCCTAAGCTCTTTGAACCAAAACCCCTCAAAACTCCTAGAGATTAAAAATCGACTTACCTTGAATCTTCACCAACTAGTGAAATTCTTGGCTCTAAAGAAGGCTCTTCCTTTCCTCTTTCTTTTTCCCTTATTGAGTAACCTCAAATTGTCTCTTTAAGACTAAGAAAAATCATGACCTAGTTCAAAGTTCTATTCTTTTTCAACTGCACCGAAACCTCTCTTCTTCTTTCGCTCTTTTCCTTTTTGATTTTCTCTCCTTCTTTCCTTCATTCACGCTTTTAGGTCTTCTAATTTACAAGACATTCTTTTTCCCTTCCCATTCTACCCTTAATGGGCAAGAGAAGTCCACTTTACCCTTTCTTTAATGCCTTAGTGCTTCTAACCTTCAAAAATCTTCCAAAAATGCCCTTATGCATCTTACAACATCAACACTTTAATGTCATCAGTCCATGAATTAAATCCTCCTAACTTTACATAATAGTTAACTATAATTAAAATGATTTATCTAACAATACCACAAAATTTATTCAAATCATGCTTACTAAAATTAAAAAAAATTTGGGGCCTAACATTTCTCCCCCTCTTAAAAGAATTTTGTCCTTGAAATTATTACCTGAGTCATTGAAGAGGTGTGGATACTTCTCCTTCATAGCCCATTGTGGTTCCCATGTTGCCTCCTCCATAAAATGGTTCCTCTATGAGACTTTGACCAATTTAACAATTTTTTTCTTGAGAAATTTCTCCTTGGTGTCCAAAATCTCCACTTGAATCTCCTTATATGTCAAATCCTCCTTTAGCTGAACCTCTGAAGGTTGAACTATATGTGAAGGATCTGATCGATACCTTCTCAACATCGATACCTTTCCATGTGGAAGCTCTAAGAAACACTTTGTCTCCAACTTGAAAATCCATCTCTTTTCTATGTTCATCGACATAGCTCTTCATCCTGTCCTGAGTTGCTTTAATCCTCTATTTCACCAATTTAACCTTATCAACTGTGACTTGCACCAACTCAGGCCCTAAAAGCTTCCTTTCACCTTCCTCATCCCAACAAATAGGAGTTC
>JAOSBN010142359.1:0-58173 GCA_027563595.1 Erythroxylum suave | reverse complement strand
AAGTCCCAACAATTAAATCAACAAGAGGAATAAAAAGGAATAATTAAAACAACAAAACTAGACAAATATGCACTTATCAAGAAGCCTAAGGAATGACCCACGATCGTGGCCTACATGCCATGATCTTTAAAAAAGGCTTGGATGTGATCCACAATCGTGGCTTGCAATGTGCAAATGCGTAGACACTCAAAAACATCAACTTTCGAGAGATTTTTGGACCTTTCAAACCCCAAAAAAATCCTAGGGCTGTTCAGAACACAAAATATATTTAAAGAACAAGAAAAAGAGGTAGAGAGGAGCTTTTGCGTCATCCACCTTGAGAAACCCTAGAGAGAATTGATTGATAGATTAAGGACGAGAAGAAGGAAGAGAGAAAAGGAGAAGAAGTTGACTCGACGTACTTCCTGGATTAGGTGATTTCTCCACATTGCTACCTTCTGTCCCCCATTTGGATTATATTTCTTGTTTATTTTCAATTTTATCATTGTATAAAATCGGATTGAATAGTTGATGATAGAATTTAAAATGTTAACGATGTGGAAAACTCACATTCTGAGTTTTTTCTTGAATTAGTCAAATCTGATTGTTTACGTGTGTATTTGATTTGTTGTGATTTAATTATACAATTGTATAATTCGATAATAAACTGAGATGGTGAATCGAATGCAAAAAGATTAAATTAGGCTAACAAGAGTTAGGTGATTTAATAGAAATTAGAATTAAATTAAATCAAATCAGTAAATTGTGCTAAGAGAGATCTTGCATTGGTTTCCAATAGTTTATTAGAAAATATCATAACAAATTAGGGTTTTGGATAGGATGTAAATTGAAAGATTACAACTTCTATAATCTGATTAGGGTTAATGATTATAACTCAAGAGAGAATAATCAACTATAGGATCATCTAGAACCAACAATCCAGTAATTCATAATCTATTAGGTTAGCATTAAGGATAGGTAAAATTTCCTTCCTCTCAATTGGTAATTTCCTTAGGTTGATTATTAGGTCTGTTGCAATTATTTAGTAATTGCTATTTTTGTGATTGATTCTTAATTTAATTTGATTGATTGAATTGAATTTTTGTTTTAGTTAGTTGCATCTTGAATTTTTTGGCCTTTAGATTTTAGATTAATTATCCCTCCTCGTGGGATCGACACTTCTGGTACTATGCTAATGAACTATACACCTGCAGATCATTAGAGGTTAATAATTAAAACTTACAAACTACAAACACCTGATCATATAGTTTGATATGTGTTTAACCATCAATTCGATCATTTAGTATGTGTTTAAGTTAGAATTGTGTTAGTTTGTTAATTATTTGTTTTTAAAGTGTTTTAAGGATTAGTGCAAGCTTTTGGGCTTAAATATTATGTTTTTGAGGTTCCTTGATATGTTTGCTAGTGTTTTAGGGTCAATATCGAAGAACGGAGGAGTTTTGGAAGAAATTCAAACCAAAATAATGGCCCAGGCACGATCGTGGCAGAAGCTTTAGGAATGATCCACGATCATGGCCTGCATGCCACAATGATGACAGAAGGCTCAGGTATCAACCACGATCATGGCCTATAGGGTCATAGTCGTGACTTGCATTAGTCAAATGCCAGATACTTACGAGCTTCATGTTTCGAGGGATTTCTTAGACCTTTCAGACCCTGAGAAAACCCTAAGGTTACCCAAAAAATAAAGGATTATTTAAAGAAAAAGAAGAGGAGAAAGAAGAGTGCTTTTAAGCAGCCACTATTGAAAACACTAAAGAGAGAAAGAGGAAGAGAACAAGAAAAGGATGAGGAAGAATGAGGAAGTCTCAACGTGCTTCCCAAATCGGGAGGTTTTTCGACCCTACTGCCTTCCCAGATCGTCCATTCTAAGTGTCTATTTCCTTTTTATTTCAATTTTATTCACGTATAAAGTTGGGATGGATTGTCTGATGATAGATAGTATAATGATGATGATGTTATAAATTTCCTTCAGGATTTTATTTTGAATTAATGATAATCTAGTCAATTGCATTTTTTAATGAATATTGTGATTTAATTACATTCTTGCATAATTCGGTAGTTAACTAAGAGGGTGAACTAAATGAAAAATGATTAAATCGAATTAATGAGAGTTAGAATATTTAATAGAAACCACGATAAATCATATTGGTAATTGTATGGAGAGAGATCATAAATAGTTTATTACAGTGCTTCATATCTAATTAGGTTTTGGATAATTTTTGAATTGAGAGATTACAAATTCCATAATTTGATTAAGGTTTATAATTTAGGGTTTAAGGTTACAACTCAAGAGAGGGTAATTAGCCTTAGGACAGTCTAGAACTGACACTCCATTGACATATAATTAGCTAGGTTAGCATTAATAATAAATAAAATCCCCTTCCTCATAACTTGGTTAATTTCTCTTGATTGATTTTCATTGTGTTTCTGCATTGCTCAAATTTCATTTCCTTTGTATTAATTCTAAATTACGACTCTTGCCAATTAATTTCTTAGATTTACTTTTCTTTTGAAACTTTATTTCTGTTAATTTAATCTTCTTAGCCTTAGAGAGCATAGAATTAGATTAGTTCCCCCCTCCTTGTGGGATCGACACCTCTCATACTACGGTCGCAACCTGTGCTCTTGTGATATTTGAGGGCTTATAAATTTTAAAGGTCAAACAACATGATTAAGTTTTGACGTCGTTGCTAGGGAGGTGTAGAATTAGTTTAATTCTTGTAATCTAAAGGGTTTCACTATCTTTTGTGATTATGGTACCCAATCACAAGAATATAAAGAAATCAAAAGTTTAACTGAAAAGTCAAAAACACATTGATTTGGACATCACAAGGCAACGATGAAGAATCCAAAAAATTTGATATATTATAGGGAGTAAAGGAACCTTGCAGATTTCAATGAGCCCGAATTTAGTTAGGAAAGTCATCATCCTTATATTAACACATACACTTCAAGGTGGCAGGACCACCTAGATTTTTATTGGTCTAACAATGTAAGAGACCACATAGGACATCAAGACCTATTAGGATTTCAATAAGATGAGTCCAATTCATGAGATTCCAAATTGGAAAAAATCATAGATAAGCTAACAGACATAAAAGATACCCAGAAGAGACTGGAAGAACAATTTGATCAAGTAATGAAAAATTATGTCTTTTCTATTCACAACCCAGACATTCAAGTGAGATAGCTTTCCTGTAAATTTTGTAAGAGAAGTATGGAATACTCTCTGAGCAATATGGAATTACATCAACAAGAGCAATATGAGCCTATTATACTTAGAAATGGGGAAGATCAAGAAAAACTAATGGGAAATTATGCTGAACCCCATACTGTAGAAGACCAAGAGATGAAGAAAAAGGATAAAGAAAAGAATGATAACCTTCCCTATTATTCCCTGGATCTTAGTATACCATGCTTAAACATCAAAAAAACTTAGGTAGATGTCTATGAAGAGAACCTCATCATTCAGATTAGTGATGAACAAGTGACATTCAACATGAGTGTTGTATTAAAGAATCCAGAGGAGGGCGACTCATTTAGAAAATTTAATGTGCTCGAATCTTTGAAGGACTAAGAGGATGAAGAATAGTTAAAAATGGATATCAAGTTTGAAGAAGCTATAAAATTCTACGTTCAAGAAGCTAAAGAAGAAGAAGAGATGAGGGTGAATGAGGAAGAACCAAGAAGAGAACATCTTACCCTCTTACCAAGCAAACAACTAGATTCCATGGAATATTCGAGGAGTTATGTTTACAATTCACTTGAAAAAAGGATATTATTGAGCTTAATTAGTTTTCATAATTTTATCAATTTTTTCCTTCTGATCATTTTACAATTTGTAGCTTACGTATAGACTAAAAAACTAATGTTGAACAAAAAGGGTGGAAGCAAGCCACTTATAATTGATCACTGCTAAATTTACAAAGATATAAGGTCAAGCTAATGACCATAAATTGGCATGTTTAGAGTAAATTCAAATTATTATACAATTAAATTTGTTTGATTTTCATAAATAAATATCAGTGATTCAAAAAGCATTGCCAACTAATTCTCTTACTCTCTCTGAATTAGATAGGAAAGCTAGCTTGGCATCAAGTGCATTTGGTCCCCAGCTCCTATACATCACCACCTTAGTCATTATGATGGTTTTGTGTTTTAACCCTTCTCTTTCCATTTTTGTTAGTATTTTCTTCTTATGTTTTTGTATATTGTGTTTTATTTTCCCCTGTTGTGTTTATATACCCTTCTCATATTGAGGACAATGTGCTATTCAAGTGTAGGGAGGGTTGTTTACTTTGCTTTGAGTGAGAATTTTGCATATTGTTATGTTAGTGTGTACAGGTTGCATATTATGAATTGTATGAATGTATCAATGGCTTAGATGAAATGAAATTGATTTAACCTTAAACATAATCTATTAGGTTGTGAAGAGTCATTACCTCACGAAATTAGTGATCTAGATTCTTTGGCTAAAATACTCAAGTTAATTAGGATTAGGTGTTAGTTTATCACCTTATAAGTTATCACATTCATTCATAATTTTAGGCCTTTCGACTAAATATCTTTACTAGTATTTTTTTCATGAAAATGAGTAGCTAAAATAACAAGGTAGACATTAATTAAATAAAAAAAGTGTTTGCAATTTTTAAATAAATAACTATTCTATTAGCTTTCGAGTTATGAATAGAGCTAGTAGCTAGTTAAGAACATAATGTAGCCTAGTAACCAGATTGACACACATCACAAATGTGTGCCTTCATGTCAAAAGGCTATAATGAAGTTCCAACTAAGCAACTTAATAAAAACATGACTTATTCGAATAACCAGATCGATATTCATCACCAATGTTTGCCTCGGTATAAAAAAAACTAGATCCATGTCCACAAAAAGTAACCAAAAAATGTTTTCTAATAAAAACCTACAGAACTTGTAAATAGCTTAACTTTTAATGAAAACATACTTAGGATTAGTTACAAAGTTTGAATGACCAAATAATTATTAAAGTGTGTGTGTAATTAAAAAGGTTGAATAAACTTGACATTTAAGTTTTGATTAATATATATATTTAGTCCATAATTCCTAGAACAGATTTTGCATGTTAATGATTTGGAATAACTTGAATGATTGTGTTTAGAGTTAAATTTTTTTAATTAATTTTAAGCCATTACCTCATTATTGCATTATGTGCTTTGTAATTTTATGTTGTTTGTTGTTTTGTTTGCTTGAAAACAAGCAAATGTTTAAGTGTAGGGATGTGATAAATGTAAATTTCACCATGTTTTAAGGCAAAGTTTATTATGTGTTTATCCATCAATTCAATCATTTAGTATGTTTTTAGGTTAGAATTGTGTTAGTTTGTTAATTATTTGTGTTTCAGTGCTTTAAGGGCTAATACAAGCTTTTGAGCTTAAATATTATGTTTTTAAAGTACCTTGATGTGTTTGGTAGTGTTTTAGGGTCAATATTAAAGAACATCGGAGTTTTGGAAAACATTTGAGGCAAAACAATAGCCACAATCGTGATAAAAGCTTCAGTAATGGCCCACGATCATGGCCTGCATGCCATGAGTCTAATAGAAGGCTCAGATGTTAGCCACGATCGTGGCCTGGTGGGGCAAACTTACAAGCATTTATAAACATCATGGTTTGAGGGATTTTTTAGACCTTTCGGAGCTGGAAAAGCCTTAAGGTTACCCAAAATATAAGAGACTATTAAAAAAACAAGAAAAGGAGAAAAAAAGAGAGCTTTCATGAAGCCACTGTTGAAAACACTAAAGAGAGAAAGAGAAAGAGAAAGAGAAAGAAAAGAGGAAGAGAAGAGGAAAAGGAAGAATTACCGATCTCGACATGCTTCTTAGATCAATAGGTTTTCCAATGCTACGGCCTTCCAAGATTGTCCATTCTAGGTGTCTATTTCCTTTTCTTTCCAATTTTATTCATGTATAAAGTTAGGATGGATTGTATGATAATAGATAATAGAATGATGATGATGTTCTAACTTTCCTTCGAGATTTTCTTTTGATTTAATGATAATCTAGTCGACTGTGTATTTTTTGGATGAATGTTATGATTCAATTACATTCTTATATAATTTGATAATAAACTCAGAGGGTGAACTAAGTGAAAATTGATTAAATCGGATTAATGAAAGTATGAAGATTTGATAGAAACAATGATAAATCATATTGGTAACTATGTGAAGAGAGATCCCATGTGATGTTTCAATAATTTATTAGAGTGCTTCAAATCTAATTAAGTTGTGGATAATTAGTGAATTGATAGATTGCAAATTTCATAATTTGATTATGGATTATAATTTAGGGTTCAATGGTTATAACTTTAGAGAGGGTAATCAACCATAGGACAGTCTAAAATCGACACTCCATTGACACATAATCTACTAGGTTTAGCATTAATGATAAGTAAAATCCCCTTTCTCATAACTTGGTTAATTTATCTTTTTTTATTTTCATTATTTTTCTGCATTACTCAAATTTTATTTCTTTTGTGTTATTTTCTGAACTACCACTCTTGCCAATCAATTTGTCTGATTTACTTTTCTTGTGAAACTTTATTTCTGTTAATTCGATCTTCTTAGCCTTCGATAACATGGAATTATATTAGTTCCCTCTCCTTGTGGGATCGACACCCCTCATACTATAGTCACGACCTGTGTGCTTGTGATATTTGAGAGCTTATAAACTTTAAAGCTCGAACAACATGATCAATGCTAAGAAATTAGATTTATTAAGTGATTTGCTTTAATTTGAATAAAGTGATCTAATAAGGAGTTTAAGCCTTCATGCCACATATCTTTGTTTCTTATGTAGATATACTTTATGTCCTTAAATTTCTAGAACTTGGATTTCATCTTTTTAAAACTACAAGTAAGATGTGTATAATTATTAAAACGATATAGGTAATTAGGATTGAGTTTTAGCCAAATTGCCTATCTTTTATAGATTAATCTATTAGTGAGCCCCTTGAAGCCTTATATAATTAATTTAGTCTTTTTTTGGTAACATTTCCTAAATAAATTTGAGCTTAAAAGAAAATAACTTTGAGCTTAGTAGTTTGAATAAACTAAAAAACTACCACAATATATATAAATGGAATGCAATACTGAGTTGGATTATAGATTCTTTCAAACAATAGCAGAAGAATGGGATCCTATACAAATCAGCTTTCACTATTACAATCTACAACTTATGGAGAGAAAGAAATAGAAAATTTTACAAGAAGGAGGAAATAAGCAACCAACATCTAGTAGAGGTTATGATTAATGAAATTAGATCACTTACTATTGCTAAATCAGTACACAATGATCTGTTAATAGCAATGAAGCAAATCTGGAACTTGTAACTCCTTTTCTTGTTGTAGTAAGTTGTATACATAGGTAATTAGTTCCTTTTTGATGAATTGATTGTAATGTTGTAATAGTTTTACTAAAGTTAATGTAAATTTTTTGCAATTTCAAAAAAAAGGGGGTACTTGCTCCCTAATTCATAATTAGTAAAGCTTTTACTTATGTTTTGATACTTTTAGGAATGGTATGGAAAGGAAATAAGTGTGGGGCGATTGGTAAAGTGTTGAAAGAGGTAATGTAAAAGGGATATACTTGTAAAAACATCGAGAAGAGGTAGTTGATATAATTGTACGCTTTGATAAAGGGAATAAATACTTTAAATTTAGGGAAATTTTAGAAGAACTCTTATGTTTTAGAATTATCAAAGAAAATTTCCTTATAATTTAAATTTTCTAAAAAATAAAAACTTTAGAGTTAACCACTATAAAAAAAATCAAAGGAACTTCTAAAATTTCAAAATTGTTCCATATTAACCAATAAAATTAAGGTGATATAGATCCAATCTTTAACTTGACCCTATCCTTTTACCCGATTTGAACCTAACCTATAAATAACCTAACCCTCCTAATCCACCTAACTACCAATACCCTCTAAAAACCTAATTTTCCCCTAATTGAGAAAGACTTCACTATCAGTAGACTATTATGTAACACCTACATACCCCCTAGAAGGATAAGCAAATGCCACACAAAACATACCAAAAACATATCAAAATATTCCAAAACTTGAAAGAAAATAAGGCAATATACTTCATATTACATAAGTTATGCTATATACAGAATATAATTTAGAAATTGTCTACATGCCTTAAATCCAAATTCATCCTGTATTATAGTTATTACAAACCATTTACCCAAAATACAAAATGTCTCATATTATTAGATACAACTCAAACAAAACATTTTATAAGCATATCAAGTCCTTCATTGGCCACTATGGAGTCCCAACCTTAAGTCTTCTTATCAGAGCCTACATGGAGGTAAAATCACTGTGCTAAGCATATACCTTACTAGGGAATAACTAAACAAGATATAATCTGATGACTATTCCTAACAATCTTCTAGCATTCACAAGCACTGTGTCATGACCCAAAACCACATTAGGCATATGACAACTACCACATACCTGAGCTAAGGATACTTATGGTGCCCTTAACCTGACAATGCAAGGCTAACTGAATATCTTCAAAAACATTTAGACAGCACAACGACTGTATTTTGAAAATCCCAAAACTGAATTAAAACACCTATGAATCAGTTTTAAACATATTTCTACATTCACATTAAAACTCTACTGCAATTTTTGGACTTTTAAGTCCACTTAAGAGCAATCTCAATAACAATACAAAAGGTTCATACATAAGGTCATTTACGAACTATAAGATAGTCAAGAGTTAATTTATAAAATTATAAAGCATATCAACATAATCATAAGCCACTACACATCAAAAGTACAAAATAGAGGCTACCAATGTGTGGTAATGCTCCTAAATTGTCAAAAGACTGGACGATACACTCAAACCTTCAAGCTCACCAAATTAACCTGCATGGTTGGAAAACAGAAGGGTTGAGTACGCTATGTACTCAATGAGTAGGAAGAGAAAAACATATATTGCTAACAGAACCCAGTACACACTAAAACGACCTAAATAACCTAAGGACGGTTTGATGCATCTAACATGCATATAACCACCTATGAAGTGAACATACATGACATACAAACACATAGGCCTAGTCTATAACTCATCCCATAGGAACCACATAGGCCTAGCCTATTAATCACTCAATTAGTGAACATAGGTTCTAATTCCAGTACACAAGAGTAACAAAGCACCACATGTTAAATCGAATCTCGTCAGGAAGTTAAATCCCATAATAGGCCAAAATAGTTATATGTGTCACCACTAGTCGGCTTGATCTTGGCTCGACTTTAATCTATGCTGAGTCTAGACTACAGTCGACAAGAGGGTCACGACCCTAGGTGATAATCACGTCGGTGACCAGACCTCAAGATGTGCGATCACTCGCAAGTCTTGTAAAAAGTTATCATTACAAGGACTCAACTTATGTACCAGCATCAAGGGTACGGGGGTCGCTTATTATGTTATTCCTAACACACGATTGGCCAATTGTTACCTCATCAATTATAAACAAAAAATCATATACAAATATTTAGTACTAAAACCAAGTACGGTACCATGCCTTTATTTATCGATCCAAATGATAAAATGGAACCTTGCCAAGGCTCTAAGCTAAAAGAGAACATATACATGTAGCATACATGACTTGGTTATGCATATGTAAGTTCCAAAACATTTTTTCATGCAGTAAAAGTCAAATTTTGTAGTCCAAGTGCAAAGTTATTCAAATCAATGTTGTTTATTAAATATATGAGTATATTAGCATCTATTTGAGATTCAATTCTACTATATATGACCTAGGTTCAAATTCACATACAAATCATTGTGCATATCTTGGGTTTTCCTAGTCCCATTTGAGAGATATTTTTTATCTAACTTACCTTAAATGAAGGTGTACACTCCTTTAGCTTCAACAATCCTCGATACGAGCTCCTTGATCCATAGCTCCCGAGCCTTTATACATACAATATGCAATGTATTTACTACTCAAACATGGATCTCATATTTATACATCATCAAATACATGTATAAAACGCAATATCACTATTTTTAAGCTATAGGATTTAGCCATTAAGCTTCTCGTATGATTACTTCCCTTATTATTCGCATATGATTTCTTTTGCATTTTCCAAGGCATTTAATGACTTTGATCCAATACTGACACATTTCAAAGCATAAGTAGGTACATTTTTATCCAAGCACATTAGCCCACTACTCGTCAATCTAAGAAAAAAATCAAGTTTACTCTAAGTATACATGAAAGCCTATTTCCAATGCACACCATTACAATCCTTAAATCCTAAGCCAAGTTCACTCAGGCATGTTATCAAACACCTAAAGGCATGAACTTGAAATCCTCCTTCTAATGTACTTCTTCCTCAATTTATCATCATCAATTCACATTATACATACACAATTAACATCATAGAATTCATTTAAACCACCAATTTCATAAGATATTTGAAATTTCACAAACTTTCACCAAAGAGAGGGCATTTCAGTTTTGGCTTAAGGAAGCTTCTTCATGACTCATTTCATTCATCTAACCAATGTTTCATGCATATTCAAGTATGGAGAACAACATATCTTAACACCAAACTCAAAATCATATTGTAGAGAGAGATGAGATAAAATTTGCCTAAATTTTCCTTATTTAGGTTGGAAAATCAAAATTTTGGTGAAGATCAAGTGATGGCCAAAACTTCCTCTTCTCCTTTCCTTTAATTAAAACCAAGTGTTTTAATGCCAAATAATGGGGTGCACGACCACAACAAGATGAAAGGTCCAAAATTTTGACTCTTCTTTGATCAAACATGGTGAATTTCCCTTTTTGCCATATATTATGTGAAATTACCAATATACCATTCAAACTTTTCCTAAATTTGGAATTAAGCCCAAAATTTTAGAATAACAAAAACTTTTATTTTCATTTTGGTCCCTGGACTTTTGGAAATTACAATTAAGCCCCTTGATTTTACAAAATCACATATTAGTCCTCCAAGAATTGAAAATTTACTTTTAAATCCCTTATGTACGTCAACTTTTCCAGTTAAGCTTTCTAGTGTCCAATAAGTCCATAAACTATTTATAATCACCTCTAAGGCATTAGAACACATTTAACTCGACCACCATGGCCATATCCATCCAATGGAGTCAGTTTTATACACTTAGAAGCTTATATGCTATAAATCTATAGGATTTCACATACCGATGAACTCTAAATTCATATAAGGACATATAACATTATATATATCATTGGCATATATACCGAAAGGATTCAAATATATTTTTGAACTCATATACCACCATGTATATATCAATATACAGCAGTATCTCCAAGTACAGACCGATACAAAAAAGGCTCAAAGAGTTTGACGTTACATATTGAATCATGACAAAGAACTTACCACCTTTGACTGTTTAAATTAAAGAACAATCTCATGTTATTTGCATCAAAACAGAATATAACATATTAGAATAGGATATACTTGCTTTAGAACAAAACTTACAAGTATTCAAATAGAATCTCATAATAACAAAATAGAACTTTAAAGAATTGATCTTAATTGTGTCAAAACAAAACTTAATTATATCATAACAAAATTTAGTTGTATCAAAATTGAACTTAGCTTGTATCAAAATTGAACATATATCATAACATAAAATAAGTTAGCCTGCTAAGCCTTTTTACTGACAGAAGTGGGTAATAAGACTAGAACAAAAGTACACCTTATAAGGGTATGGATACCTCTCTCTCAGAGACATGTTTTCCCAGCTGGGCTTGCAAAAGCAAAGCCATAAGGGTTTAGGCTGGGCCCAAAGCCCAAAACAAATAATATCTCTGGGCAGTTGGTTTGGGCTGTTATAAATGGTATTAGAGCTGGTTCCTAACCTATTATGCCAGCAAGGATGCTGGGCCTCAAAGCGGAGGATAAGATTGTTGGATCCCACAGCGATTAGAAAGGGGAACGAAGTACGCCTTATAAGGGCATGGATACCTCTCCCCTATAGATGCATTTTTCCAACTGGGCTAAGAAAAGCAAAACTGCAAGGGTTTGGGTTGGGCTCAAAGCCCAAAGAGGACAATATATGTAGATGGGTGGTTTAGGCTATTATAGATTGTATCCTAAGTTATTCAATGGATAGGTTTAATTAACAAGCGTCTCTTACTTATACATGACCAAAGGGAAAACCAGGATTAACAAAGGTTGTTGTTAATCTCTGATCAATAGTTCAAGGAGAGGCAAAAGAACAACAAATCAATGAAATATGTTTGATTGGGTGTCGGCTAAGATTGAACCAAGGAATCGATGAAATATGTTTAATTTGTTTTTGTTAGTTTAGATTTGTCTTATTTTCTTATTTTAAAACCAAACAAAAATCCCCTGAGCTTAAACACTGATTGGTTTCTTTTCAAAAGCTTTACACACACTCTCCGTGGGATCGAGCTAGATTCACTAATGCTACAGTCATAGGACTAGTTTATTTTGAGTAATGTTATGTGTTACGGTCAATTATGGCACCATTGCTAGAGAATATGATGCGTTATTTTTTGTTCTCAAGTTTAATTGATGTTTTGTATATATTTGTTTCTAATTAGTTTCATTTCAGTTATTTATTGATCTTTTCAGTTTTTGTTTAGTGTTTGTTATGTTAAATGCATATATATGACATGCTCGTCGTAACGCTAGTCAAAATAAAATAACTAGACTACTATTGTAGCAATGGTGAGTCTAGGTCGATCCCACAAAGAGTGTGTGTAAAGTTATTGAATGAAATTAACCAGTTTTTAAGTTTAGGATGTTTTGGATTTAATAACAAAATAAAATAAAATAAACCTAATGAAAACAAATTAAATAAAACATGCAAAAAATGATAAAATTGGAGAATTCAGTAAGGCTCCGGTTCTTTGGTTCAATCTCGGCCAACACCCTAATTAAGCATAATTCATTGATTTGTTGTTCTTTTATCTCTCTTAGCAATTATTAGTCATAAATTAACAACAAGCTCTGGTAGTCCCAATTTTTCCTTAGATCCTATTTAATCAGGAAACACTTGTTAATTAACCCTAGCTATCGGGAAACCTAGAATAAGCTCTCTAAGTTTATCCAGACAACCGCATTATGAATTAGAAAAATAGACCACTCTAGGAAATAATCACACAAGCGTAAATTATTTAACCTAAGTTATGATATCTCTAATGGTTCAGAACCATTAATTGCTATACATGAATCAAGAATATAATGATTACAGATTACATTCGATTCTAGCAATGGGTTTTTATGAAAAATGATTCAATACCCAATCCAATAAACACAAGATAACATAATCAATTCTTAATGAGAGAAAGAAACAACAAAATAATGAAAAAATTGCTTAGCCCAGGTCGTCAGTGTCGATGTCACCTTCGAACTGGAATCAAAAAATTAGCCTTCTATGAGTCTCTCCAAAGAAAATGCTTCAGCCCTTATAAAAATACCCCTAACTGAAACCCCTCTTCAGTTCTCAACTGCACAAACTCTCTTCTCTTTACTGTTCACTATTCACAATTTGACAATAAACGTAGTTGGACCACTGTCACTATTCGTTTATTCTCTTTTCTCTTATAACTCTCTTATGTTTCACTCATGCTGCTCACTCAATTCTCTATCGTCAACCTCTTCACTATAGCTTGATTTGATATCTAAGATGAGGGTTTTTGGTCCACCGTCATTGTAAACGTCTCTTAACCTTTACAGATGCCTTCTTTGTGCTATACGTTTTAACCAAAATGCTCCCTACATCAACAGATGATGGTTTGCTTCCCATTTGCACTATCGTTTTGTTCATCAACTGCTTTCTTTCAGCTACCTTCATCTGCTTCCAGCGTTGCCTTTTGTCTCATTTAACTCCTAGCTGTTGATTAATGTAATTGCATGCATAGCTCACGTTATCCACAATTATTTTTCTTCTTTTAATTTTTTTCTTGTCTTTTAATTTCTTCTTCTTACTCCACGAAGACAAGTGAAAATTAACCTTTAAAAAACGGCCCAAATGTAGTACTTTCGACTCACTTTAATTTCTTTACTTCCAAATGTACCTAAAATCATATATGAATTAAAGTGAGTATCTTAAGCATTTTCGTATCATTAATCGCTAAGTGTAAATAATTAAATGTATTAACAATTAAACACATAACAGTATATATTTATAGATAGAAGTAATTTTTCCATAACTTATATTCCCAATCTTATAACCAAGTTTAGACTAATCAAACTGACTTTAGTTATAGATGGGATAATCAACAAAATTACTTCCATGATAGTTTGCAAGATGCACAACAATTCTTTTATAAACTAGAAGCTTCTTATCACAACTCAAGTAAATCTCTAGAATCCCATCAACAAAATTACTTCCATGATAGTTTGCAAGATGCATAGCAATTCTCTTATAAACTACAAGCTTTTTATCACAACTTAAGTAAATCTCTAGAAGACTTGCTTAATATAATGACTACTAACAATATTCAAGTTCAACAGAGTATACAATAGTTTCAATAGATATACAACAGTTTCAATAGGATGTACAACAGTTTTAGCAGGGAGTACAATAGCAGGAGGAAAGGCAATTTCTATCTAGCTTCTAAGAATGCGAGAGCTAGCAAAACTCAGGTACATCATTGGAAGAATTAGGTAACGCTGTCACTACTAACACTTTGTAATTTTAGCAAGATATGAAACAATTCCAACAACATGCAATGTCTAGGCAAGCAAAGAGATAACAATCACCTAAAACCACAAAGTGAAAAGGAGTAGCCATAGCAACCTAAGATGCACGTAAGGGATGTTAATGGAGAAACCTTACAAGCTTGAAAACCTAGAGAATATTACTCAAAGAATTGAATGTCGAAGAAGTGAAGGAGGAGATAGAAGTAAAAAAGGATACATCTTTTAGCTCGGAGGTAAATACTGAGTTCCAATTTATTATTAAGACTGACTGTTTACCTTTACCTAGCATGTTAGAAAAACTAAACGAAGAGGAAAAAGGTGAAGAGACAATAAAGATATTCCAAGAGTGTGGGAACTTAGTAAAGATTAAGAACCTGAAGATAGGGCATACACTAAATGTGAATGATTATCAACCAAGGCCTTATCATGAATAACCTTATGCAGAGTAGCTCAAACTGTGATACCTAAAGGTTGTAATATTGTCACGTGAGGAAAGTATGGAGTTGAGCTTATGACACCAAACAAGGGCTCTTCTTAGGAGGCAACCAAAGGGAAGTTAATTTCTTTTACTTTACTTTTTTTCACTAGTTAGGATATGCATGTGTGTTTTAATTTTGTTTGTTCTTATTTGCTTTTAATTTTTCAACAAAGAGAGAGAGAGGATAAAATAAACAATCAAACAATTTCTCTTTTTTTCTATTTCTTTTAGGATTATATAGTCATGATTAGAAAATGAATTGACTAAAGAATTTTATGGAAACTTTAGCATGTACTTTTACTCTTAAGATTGATTAATGTACATTATCTTTAAAAAAGTAGCGACTAGTGGTAGATAAAGCCAGTGAGGTTTTGAGCCTTTATAGACTAACACATCTATATCAGTCTCATTGTCTTTTGTTTACGTGCGACCTTCATAACATGTACATCCTAACTTTGCTGTAATTTTCTATTCAAGACCACATTTGTATAATATGCATTAACATGAAAATGATTAGGCATTCTTCATTTTTT
Source organism: Erythroxylum suave (assembly GCA_027563595.1). Lineage (NCBI taxonomy): Eukaryota > Viridiplantae > Streptophyta > Magnoliopsida > Malpighiales > Erythroxylaceae > Erythroxylum > Erythroxylum suave. The sequence goes on along the minus strand of JAOSBN010142359.1, from coordinate 42,444 downwards.
CATGCTACATTAGCTAAATAGCCTACCCATTTTATGATTTTTTTATAAGCCCCCTTGAGCTTTGTTTACGTATTCTTTATATACTAACCATAGTGCATGCTTTTAAACTTAACCAAATGTCCTACCTAAGCAATAAAGCTAGTGGACCATTTATAATTGTTGATGATTGTGGCTATACAAAATTCTATGTGTGGGGGTATGCATATGTATGGGATGGTTATAATTGTTAGGATGTCATTTTATGTCTTATCATTGAAATTCCCATATTGATGTAGTTTCTTTCAATGTTTATATTAAAAAAAGAAAGAAAAGAAAGAGAGAAAGAGAAAGAGAAAAGAAAAGAAAAAAGAAAAAGAATATATATATATATGTATGTATGTATTAGTATATATGTTAAAAATTGTCTATGATTAGTTTTCCTCCTAAAGTTGTATTAAATGAGTGATTTGAGTATTTAAGATATAAGGTAGATGTTGTCTTTGAAGGATCACTATTTATAGTTTCAATGTATTGATATCATCGATTTTTATGAGTGATTCCTTTTAATTGGTTATGCTTTATGGGATTTGTGGTATGAAATTTTGACTTTAAGCTAGGAAACATGGTTTTTGCATTCATCATAGTTAATGCACTTAATTGTGAGTGAATAATGTTAGTTTTTGCACTTGATAATATATTGAGTGTTTTTCTTGTTTCACTAGCTTTGATGGCTTTTATGCTACATTACCTAAAATACATCCCACCTTACCTTTACCCAAATTATAACCTTGAAAACTCCTTTGATTCATGATTTTTCATGTGAACCTTAGCGGTGAAGAAATGAAATGATATGTAAAGTTGTGGAATGTCATAATCATGAATGGTCTTGAGCATACCCATAGATATATTTTAGTCAAACACATTTTTCAAGTTTACCATTAGATTACTCAGGTTCTGAAGGTGATGAATGTTAATTGATCATGAGTAAAAGCATTGAATGTTAAGTTCTTACTATAGTTTTTGAAAATCATTCATCTTTGATTATGATTATGTATCCTTGAGAAATATGGGAAATTAGTAAATGTTATAGGTTTATGATTTTGAATATGATGTTTTGCCGGAGGGTGGTCAAAAGCTAAGTGTGGGGGAAATTGATATGTATTTAATTGATTATACATTTAATCCTTTACACTTCTTGATTAATGATACGAAATTTCTTAAGATAATTTAGTTTATATATGATTGTAGATACAATTCGAAAGCCAAAGCGATAAAGTGAGTCAAAAGTACCATATTTGAGTCATTTTCTAGAGATTCATAATCCTTTGTCCTCATTGAGCAAGAATGAGGAACATTAGATCAAGTAAAGACAAGAAAATGCATGAAGATGATGATTATATGTTGAAAACACAAAGAAGGAGACTGTAGGATGCTACTCACATTCGTGAGACACCTCTCGTGGCTATGAGAGAATAGTCAGACCCTTGACTGCTCTACCAACTCACCTGAACCTTACTTTTTGGTATAAAATCATCGTTTTTGTGACACTAATGTTTATGTTTTCGTCTGGGAGAAATTTGAAGAGCTAAAAAAGAGATTTTGGGAGAATGAAGAGGGGCAAACCTCTCATCCTTTGTAAACATATAGAGAGCTAGACATTCTGATGTTGATTCAGAGGTGACATCAACGCCAATAAGTTGGTTAAACATTTCTCTCATTCTTCATCAACACCAACAACTTGGTTAAGCATTTCTCTCATTCTTTGTTGTTGTTTTTTCTTATGGATTGATTATGTTATCCAATGTTTAATATTTGGGTGTTGTGTGACTGATTAAATGCTCTATTGAATTATTTTTATGTAAGAACCCATTTTTAGAATTTCAATATAATTTGTAATTTTTATGTTGATATTCATTTGTGGTAACTAATGGTTTGTAATCATTAGGGATAACATAACCTAGGTTAAATGACCTGAGTGTATGTGGTTGTTGCTTAGATTGGTTAATTTTTCTAATTCGTAATGTATTTGTCCAATTAAATTCAGAGATTGTATCCTAGGTTGTTTGGTGGCTAGTTTTAATTAATGAGCGTCTCTTATTTAAACATGACCTAAGGGAAAAAGGGGATTAACATAGCTTATTGTTAATCTACAATCAATAGTTCACAGAGAGGTAAAAGAACAACAAATCAATGAAATATGTTTAATTGAGAGTAGGCTGAGATTGAATCAAATAATTGGATTCCTAACAAATTCATCACTTGCATCATTTTTGCATGTTTTCTTTAATTTGTTTTTGTTAGTTTAATTTTGTCTTATTTTCTTATTTTAAAACCAAACCAAAAATCCCCTGAACCTAAATACCGATTGGTTTCATTTCAAAAGCTTTACACTCACTCTCTGTGGGATCAACCTAGACTCACCATTGCGACAATTGTAAGTCTAGTTTATTTTGATTAGTTTTGCAATAGGAAACAATCAATAATTAATAGAGAGGCTCTAGAATAGGTTATTTATGGTAGTGTAGAAGATGTCTCAACAAATAATATACTGGATATATTTATGCATTCAAAATATAAAGATTTAAATGAGTTTAGGAGTTTAAATGGTAGCTCAGATTAAGAAGGCAGAAGAAGGCTAAAGTTCCTAAAATTTAAGTAGATAATGATATGTTGAGGCCACTTAATTCAAAGGTTTATTATTTTCTCTGGTGAATGTGTTTAGATAAGCACTAGTTTAGTATGTTATTGTGAAGGGTTTTGATTATATACATGTCAAAAATGAGAAATCTAGAGTGATTGTTGTAAGTAACAATGGATGTGGGTGGAGAGAATATATGTTTATTTGATACATTATAGGACTACTTTTTAAATTAAGATATTATTAAACCATGAATGTGGTCAAGAATACTATAATAAAAAATGTAAAGTGCTTTAGATCATAAAGGAATACTCCTCATATTTAGAGATTGTCTTATGTGAGATATTAAAGGGTTTAAAGGTGCGCAGGTATAAGAAGAAAAAAGGGGATCAAAAGGTAAAAAATAAACAAAGTCACATAATATTTCATGTAACAAGATATATTTGGAGATGTAGATAAAAAGAAAAAAGGGACTTGATAAGATGTAGCCCTAAACAAATAAAGAGTGAAGTATAATTGAGAAGTAGTAGTTAACAAAGAGAGGGGAAAAAATGCAGTTAGAGATATAAACGAAGAGAGAAGATGAAGAAAGGAATGCCTAAGAAGTAATAGTCTACCAATAGCAAAAACTTTCTCGATTAGAGGAACAATATGGATTAGGTGAATTAGGGTTTTAGAGGGTATTGGTAGTTAGGTGGGTTAGAGGGGTTGGGTTATTTTCAAGTTAGGGTTAATTGGCAAAATGATAGGGTAGGGTTAGAGTTGATTTAGGCAAAAGGATAAGGTCAGGTTAAAGATCGGAACCATGTCACTTTAATTTTACTAGTCTATGACATTTTTGACACATTAAAAGTTTTTAAGTTCTTTTAATGAAAGTCAACACCATAGGATTTTTTTTAATAGAAATTTTCAAACTTTAGGAACTTTTTTTGTATAATTATATATGATAGGTTTTTTCAAAGTTTCCTTAAGTATAAGGGTTTTTTCTTTTACCCAAAATTTATTATAAGTAACCCCTAAACCTTTTTTTTTGAAAATTAAACAATTTCGTTGCGTGTATGAAATTATAAGATTTTATAGCCAGTTGTTGTTACATGGTAATATAAAAAAGGGACACTATGGCCTTAGATCATTTGCACGGAAAATTTACTAAGCACTTAACTTTTACACCACTTCTTTAGTAGCCAAGTAACATACCCTTAAGATGCATGGCCAGCAACTGTTTAGTTGTTAGATAACTTACACAAAATAGGTTAGTTTCTTCAACAAGGGATATTTGGGATGGTTCTTATTCTCCCTTTAATAGTTTATATTATTTTCTTCATAGGTATATTAGTGTTATAGTCATATGGTCACTACTCTCAGATTGTCTTCTATCATCTTGTGTTAATTCTCTCTTTGTTCCATATACAGAACACCTTACAGGTGTTTGTTCTATTCCTTTCCCATAGCTGTAATTCTCTATACAATTAAAGGTAAGCTTTCACTTACATTTGAATTCATTTATACTATGAACATCTATTTATTGCTACTTTGAGTTATTGTGCTTCACTGTTTGTTTTTTAAAATGCACATAAGTAATCTTAAAAATATATTGTTACTTTTGATCCTATACCCTATTAGATTCTCCAAACCTAGCTAATAGGCTATTGCATTTTGTAGCTTTAGAGTTAGATAGAATTTGCTTTCTTACCTATTGAATAACATAGAATTTGCTTTCTTACCTATTGAACAACTTCTATTGTGAGATAGCTAACAAATTCTTTGACTTATTTATAACATCTCTTATTTCTCCCTCCCAAATTTTATAAAGACAAACACCAAAAACTATTAACAATGAAGGTTTATCTTCTTATAAGAGCATGGTTGATAGGAACTATGAAATAAACTCTTGGTATTAATAACTTATTATGTTTGGAAAGCACAACTTATAGATAAAGCTTCATATCTTGTTAGCATAATTACATCTGAAAAATATATGTTCCAAGGACTATGCTTCCCTCTTGTGTAAGAAACATATGTTAGCTATGTTTAGGTACTACGAATGATCCAGTATGTTAAACCTTCCTTTAGAAAACAACCACATGTGGAACAAAACTCTTACAAGTAGACACTAGCTCCAAATAACTTTGCTCCAACTTTGGTAAGCACCCCTCATCCCTACTGAGTCCCTATAAGATTCATTCATATATTGACCTTTTCCATTTCTTTTCTAGATATATTCATCATCCCTATTTGCTTCTGGAAGATAGATATTTGACTATATTTACCTCCTATATTTGATGTATTTTGCATGATATTTTGTACTTTTATCATATTTTTGGTACTTAAATTGTTTCAATTGTGTTTACAGGTGATAAATTCCTTCATGGGCTTAAAGGAGAAGAATTCGGGCAAAAATGCAACATAAAAATAAAATTAGGAATCTGAAAGGAGTGCACAATAATGCATTTTTGTACACTTGTGCACTTTTACGATACTCAATAGATTCTAATTATGCACAATACGATGCAAAATTGTGCAGGAGATTGTTCATAACCCAAAATCTTAGAATTAAATATAAAAGTGACATATCAGGGGTAGAAATAAGAAGAGATTTTAAGAGACAATTTCAAGATGTGGAGAATATCCTAAAAGGACGATTTTGGTCTAGAAAAGTGGGAAACATGAAGAAATCATCGAAAGATTCATCATAATACAAGATCATAATTCTATATCAAAAGAATACTCGATAGAAGACAATCATCAAAATACAAGATCATAATTTTGTATCGCAAGAATACTCGAAAGAAGACAATCAAAGAGATTAAGAATTATGAACTCGTTGTTTTCTGTTTGATTTTCTTTAACTGTATGTTTAACTTCGTGTTCAATTATGTGTAACTTAACTTCCAGTTAGTATTTAGGTTAGATGAACTTTATGTTAATACTTTGATATGATTTGGTTCCTTATTATTGAAATTGGTTTGATTGATTATTATGATCTAATTACGTGTTTTATTGATAATCTAATTTCATACGTAGCGACTAAGAATCCTAGTGTGAATTATCTATAATAATTAGGTGTTAATTGTATCCCTAGAGATAGTATGACATAAATCCTCCGGATTGAGGTCAAAATTAATTAAAGGACTCATAAATCGGTAATGCAATCTTATAAGTTTTAACCTAAGTAATTCGGCTAGAGACCTTAGGATTAGTTGTGAGTAAACTCAAGGTCATCTACCAGCATACTATACAAGTCTTCACGGTCCAATTAATCAACAAACAATTACATGATAAAAGATCAATCTGTTAAGGTTTTAGGGTGTTACAAACTTAAATACTAATTTCTGATTACAATAACATTCTAAGTGAATTCCACTATCTCTATGTTCATTATTGTTCCCTATTTTATTTTATTTTAATTAGTTTTATTTTTTAATTAAAAATATAAAATCAATCCTTAGGCTAGATAATAGGGGAAGAGTGATTCCTAGTATTCATAGTCTATATGGGATCGACCGTACTAGCTATAGCTACGCCGTGCACTTGCAATTTATTACAATATTGACTAACACGAAATAAGTCAATCAAGTTTTTGGCATTGTTGGCAGGGACTTTGATATTAGGAAACCCTTAATGCTATTAGTCTAGTCACTTTCATTTTATTTTGTTTCATCTTTGTTTTTATTTCATTTTGTTTTGCTTTTGCTTTTGTTTTTGTATTTATTTTATTTTATTTTATCTTTTTATTTTGGCTTATTCATTTAGTTGCCTTTTGAATTTTTCTACGCTGATAGCATATGGTGGTTTATTTTAGGAATTGATATTTAACTTCATGGCCATAACTCACAATGGATGGATGGAGCGACAATATTATTACGGGAGCCAAGATGTGTCTTTGTAATATGAAACATCACCGCATCGTAAGGAGCCGTTTCCTCACATGTTTTCAGAAGCTCAACTGATGTATATATGGAAGCAACCAAACATGTACAATCAACCTCAAGTCCTATCATACGAGAATACGTATAATTCATAATGGTGCAACCCTTAAGTATATGGATGGAATGACTATGCTTCAACTGAATATGTACAAAAAGAGTAGCGATACAAAAGTATTATAGATAAACTAATGGAATGCCTTACCGAGAGAGTAACTAGGCATCATAGATTTGATGAGAAACTTTCTTCACCTATATATGATAAGTATAATTTGAGCTTCCAACCATCTCAAAGTGAAGAAGAGAAGATAATCGATTTTATAAATGAAGATACATTTCAAAAAGACAAGGAGGCAATTGCCGCTTTGAGAGATATAATGATTGATTCTATTCAAGAATCAGACATATGGCATAATGAAGGCTCGTATATAGAATTTGGTGAATCAAATCGATCAATAGATGGAAATATTATTTGATGTGACACAAAGGAGTTTATACAGTTCTACTAAAACTAGTACTATCAATCAAGAGGCAATCACCCTTAGTAGTAAAGAAGATCTTCCTAAATAAAATGATGAAGAAACCTCCAAGAAGAGGAAGTAGAGAAAGGCCAAAAGATAACTGAAGCAGATGAGCCATAAGCCTCCATCCAGGAAGAAGAAGAAGAAGAAGAAGAAGAAGAAGAGTGGATAGAGGTGATTGGGGAAGAACTAGTGAAGGAACTAAGTAAGGAAACAATTGATGAGATGTTGGTAGTAACCTTAAGTACAAATGGTTACCACCACTCAAAGACAAACTGTTTGAGCTAGTCAGATACAAAAAGTTTGGTTATTCTTTACGTTTTTAATAGTTATTCATTTAAAAGAGCATTAATGGAGTACATTGGTTTTATTAATCTAATCAATCATATTCTTCCAATTATCTTACAACAGATGGCTTACTTACGGGCTACAAAACCCCTATATAGAGAAAGGGTTAGAAGCAAGACATTGATTATTGATCTAGGATGATGTAAACATGCAAGTTACGTTGACCTAATGACGTCAAAAATGTGTTGCATAGGAGGTAACCCATAAGTTAGTTTTGATTTTATTTTAATTTCTATATTTTGTTTTTGCTTTCATAGTAGTATAGAATTTTATTTTCTATTATGTTATTTCGTTTGTTTCTTTTTATCCTTTTCTTTTATATTTTACAAGGATGATAGTTTCATATTAGATGGATCATAATTAGAGAAATCATCATAGTCAGGAAAGTACCTACTTAACCCTCTCATTTTTTTCATAAATGCTTATATTATGTACATTGAGGATGATTTACAGCTTTAAGTATGGGGATAGGTTTAATGAATCGTAACATTATTTATTTAAGCTTATTATAATCGTGATTATAATATTTTATAAATTGATGTCTTGAATTGGTTGAAATCTATCCATAAATACCATATTTTGTCCTTGTTGAATATTGATTTGAATTGATGTGCAAAAGGATGATGGTTAGAATGAAACTAGTTTTCTAAGTCATATTTTTCATAATCATTGAAATATCCAAGTTGAATGAAATTGCATATTATTTACACAAATATATACCCTTTTTCTGAGCTTTTGAGCCTAACGAGAAAATTTCATAAAATTTTAAAGCTTTTGTTATTCTTTCATGTGTGTATTATCATTGCTCAGTAAGATAATTCTAGAACTTGCTTTTATTATACATTTTGAGACCATATTTGTTGAAATAGAAGCATTAATATGATGAAGGCATTTAGATTCACCAACTTACTTTAGCCTATTTCTTTGAATTACCATATCCTAAAATTTACCGTTAGGAAAAATCAAGTTTAGCCTTAGCCTTTTTCATTGATTAAATCCACATATTAACCCTAACCTTTTAATTGTTTTGAACTTTGAAGGTTATTTGCATTATTTACTTGTTGAGACTTGACATTTGTGAAAGGAACAAAATTTGTTGAGTTGTGATACTAATTGGAATATTATAAAAAAAAGAAGAAGAATAAATTATGAATAAATATATAGTACCAATAGAGTCCATTGAAAAGACCTACATGTATTTGTAAACAAGTCTTGAAATATATTGTGTAGTAAATTTCCCTTTTATTAACCCATTCATATCGTACCGAAGCCTCATTACAACTTTCACAAAGAAATTTTGATTTTTGCCTCTCATTTATACATAAGTGGTGGAGATGTGATTTTATTGCAAGCCTATGGTAGGAGTTCTACCATGCTTTGACTGAAAGTTCTGATGCTTTTCACCCTAAACACTTGAGTGCATTGTGGTAATGTTGTTGCTTGCAACCAAATTAATATCAACTCTATCAATTAAAAATTAAGTTAGTGAAGATTTGAGATTGTTCCCAAAAGGAATTTTAACGGTAAATGTTATACAAGTTGAAAACTAAAACAAAGTAAGGGGGTTGAATTAACATAAATTTTTAAGAAATTGAAAATTAACAAAAATAATTAGATATCGAAATTTAGTAAACAAACCTTGGTTTAGGGTCACCTACGCTATCAAACTAATATGGATCCTCGATATAAAACTCAATCCATTAATAAAAATTCATTGGGTAATGTTTTTTCTTAAGATTAAAAGAATATAAACATATATTCTAAACATTCTTATTAGTCAACAACTTAGATACGATCTTAAGTTTAATTGATTAATAGCTTTAAGAACTAAGAAACCAATGAATAAGATAACACATATACGACATGTAGTTAATCAAGTTAAGCATCTTCTTAGAATTTCCAAACTCTAACGTAAGGATGGTAATCTTGTTTGTCACTTTGGATTAGCAGGACTAAACATCAAATCCTACTAATCTAGCTATAAATTAAACAAATCAATTCCTATTGAGCACCCTAAAAATCAATCAATTCAATTATGAGAAGCATTTCGGAAGACACTTAATATTCATCAATGAAATAAATTTTATTTAAAAATCTCACACATACTGGATGATAACGTGGTTCCCTTCAACTTAAAAGAAGAATTTAGCTACTCATAACAAAAGTAAAAACCAACAGAAGAATAACAAAATACAAAGTCTCCATCCCTAGTCTTTTTTCCAGAAAAAATATGAAAAATCCTAAAAACCAGAAAAACTCTTGCAAAAAATGTAATAAAATATCTCTCACGAATATCAACAGTGAATATGTTTTTAATGATTTTCAATCTCCTCCCTCTTCCCTCCTTCCATAATCTTCAGCAAATATACTTCCCACATATTCAGGTCGCAAATCCCCACCAACAAGGCAACAAATTCATTTCTAAAATCATGAATATCTTTGGTGGATCGAATCTAATTTCAAACCAGATTATGCAGATAATTTTTTTCTTACACGTGCCCACGCTTAGTCAATTATTTTTCTACCAGCAGAGAATTTGAGTTGTCATTACTTTCCTTGCATCTTTGTGATCCAAATTCATCTTTCATGTGTGAAAATCATCTTCAAACAATTAAGAAACAAGTCCATTAATTTTGAATAATAATCTCAACACATTAAAGAGATTTATATCCAAAATTAGTGCAAAAATGACAACTTAACGAATTTACCCACACTAGACCTTTGCTTGCCCTCGACCAAATATACCAAACCACTACACTCTATTAATTCATCCTTCATAAGATTAAGTGCATACAATTCACTAAACTTGGGCCAGCAAGACTTAAGTTGCAACACATATGATAATTACGTTTCGTCGATACAAATAAACAAAGTCAAATTAAAACATTTTTGTTCAAAGGCAAGTATGAAACCAAGGTGAATTCTTCTTATAAATTTCTCTCTTTACGCTCAACTGTTTAAGATTAAATTTTTTCCCTTAAATCTCCCAGATTGCACTACTAGGCTTGCAAATTCACTAGTTATCATTTGTTAGAATTACATGAGCTCATATATCAAAAGGACTTTATTATGAGTTATAATGGGGTTAGGTTCAAGGTAAGGTAAAAATGGTAAAGGGTTAATCACAAGCATTCACAGAGTACCAAGTAAAAGAGACAGCCAATTACAAATTCTGAGATAAACATATGAATATGATGGACTACAACTACTCATTACTAACTAATGCTACTATGCTTTATATTTTTTCATATTTTTCTCCTTTTTTCTTTCTTTTTTCTTTTGTTACTTAAATAAAACAACAATATTAGCATATATTAAAAAAAAAGAGTAGAAGTACATTTAAAAATATCTTAGAATACAATAAAAAAAGTCCCTAAATTATCGACATTAAATGCTTACTTAGTACTTCATTAAACTCGAGACAGGGTAAGGCTAAAGGGTTTTTGGGTTTCAATGTAAGGTGATTAATTAAAAACACAAGGTTAAAGGCTTAAACGGGTTTTCAAGGGGAAAAATTGACTCGGTGGTTCCTTTAAGCTAAGGGGTTTAAAACAAAGAAGGCCTTAATCATTTCCATAAACCATATAACAAATTCAATCTGATTCAGTTCAAGTTCTAAAGGCAAGCCTGATTAGAGGAGCATCACACAATACAAGAAAATAGAAAGAGATAAAGATGATGTCATTAAGGCTCAAATCCGCTCAAAGGATTAATTCAAGAGTTCACCTTAATTCTCCATATTACCTAATCACTCAAATGTCAAACATTGACTAAGTTACAAGACTAGTTATTGCAATTAATCAGCATAGTTCACCTTAGACTTACATAGCACAGTTTAATTTCATGCACACACTCAATCTTATCTAAACTAATATAACAAAGCTTCATGGCTCAACACATAATGTATTCCATATCTTTCCCTCATGCCTAGACCAACATTGTCCTCAACGTTATGACATAAGATTATAGAAGCAAAAATAGAAAAGAAGAGAGAAAAGAATGCTTCTCTATTTATTAAAGTCTGAAATCATGGAGTTAGTGGGTGAGGGGGTTGAAATCCTTGATTCTCCTAATATGTCATAAAATTATGCTCCATTCGATGCATTCGGTGTTCTAGTCGACTGAGATGATCATCTAAATTGGCTTGGGGAGGTTGGTGGCTACGTGATTCATTTTATTAGAACCCAACTTCTTATAGCTGGACGTGGATTGAAAGGGATAGTTGGACCCAAATTAGTGAAAGATATCCGTCCATGATTTAGGTCCATGATTCTCATGCTATACAAACATTCTCTATCCAAGGGTTCTAAAGCACAAGCCACAATCATCTCAGTATTGTTAGGGTCCAACAAATCCAAATTATTCGCTAATTGAGTGATGTAGGATCCTAATATCAAAGGTTTACATTTTTTTATTCAACATAGATTGAAATTGTGTTAGAAACCAAACACCTAAATTAACAGGAATTTTTCTATCCTTACACCAAAAAAAGTAAAATTCAACTTTAGAAAGTGTGTCTGCGGAATCTCGATGCCCTGAAGAAGTATATGCTAAGAGTCGACGAATAATTTTGAAAATAGGATTTTTCAAATACGAACTCTTATATACACTAGCATTATATGGATTAGGATCTACGAACCATTAAGTCCACAATTCAAATGCATTAAAATCACGTGATAATCACATCAGGAACTTAGAAATGGCTCATCTTTAACTTCATTAGCTAAAACAAAAGCCATAGCCTTGTTAAAATTAGCAATAGATAAAGTAAATTCCTTTCCTATAAGTCTAAATTCTACAATTCCTTCAATAAACAAATAAAAATCTTCATGAGAATTAAATTGGAACGTGCTGTAAAATTCTCTCGTTAGTTCAACATATGCTTCGCAATCAATTTTAGTCAACACATTCCAGCAAATTGGTCTCATCATTTTTTCAAAGGAATTATGAACTTATAAGGCTTTAATAGTATCAGTAACCATATACTTACAAGGATAAATTTTAAATTTTCTAAATTGCAGAAATCATTCGTTGTCTTTCGGGAGTTGAAAAGAAGTGAAGCCTCTACTTCTTGATTTCCATTAGCTACGATTTTCCACTTGTTTACGCTTCCTTGTTTGATTTTGTGTTTAGAGGCCTAGTGTTAGTGTCAAAATTGGAGGTACTAATGGGGTTAATGTTGCAGCCATGGGTGATGTCATTGTAGTGCTCAATAGAGGTTAGGTAGTCATCAAATTTACAATCGTATGGGTTATCCTTCGTGAATCACTCTTCTTTCTTGACATGATTTCAACCTTGATGTATACACAATCTTAAACTCGAAATTTTAAAAAAAAACAAACAAAATGTTGCTTTGGTACTGGATGGTGACAGTAAACAAGGTGTAAAAAGGGTGGGTTTTGTGTTAAATGAGGTGGGTGCTAACGAAATTGCAATGGTTGTGTAAAGTCTGAAGTGATTGAAAGTGGAAGTAAGAAAAAAGTGAAGGAGGGAAGTAAAAATTAGGGAAGGGGGTGTTTAAACATAGTGGCGGCAAGAATGAGAAATTTTTTATAAAAAATAATAATAAAATTGTAGATATTAAAAGAAAAATTGGAAATGTTAAATGAAATAAAATGAAATTCGTAACTGGAATAAAACAAACTTAACAACATAAAACAAAAATGAGAACTACTAAAAAATAAAAAAAAATTGAAATGGAATATGAAATTTTTAGGTTGCCTCCCAAATGTACTTCTTTTAAGTCGTTGGCTGCATGTGTGTATTGACTTACCTGATTAGAGGGAGGATGGGGTTCCCAGCTCTATCTCTTCCATATGCTCAACTGGAGAGTTTGTATGGCTTCAAACGATGTCCATTAACTTTAAATACCTTGGAAGTATCTAAACTTTGAATTTCTACCGCACAATGACAAAAAATGTTACTAACAATAAATGATCGAGCCAGCGAGATTGTAATTTCCCTGGAAATAAGTTAAACTTTGAATGATAAAGAAGAACTTTTTATCCTATTGAAAATTGTTTCCGAGAAATCATTTTATCATGAAAAATTTTTATTTTTCCTTATAAATTTTTTCATTTTCATACACTTTATTACGAATCTATTCTAACTCTTGCAATTGCAACTTCCTATTGTCACTAACCTCTACCCGACCATATTTAACTGCTTCCAAATGGAAATTTCTTTTACCTATTTCTCTCAGTAATTTATTATTACCAACCTCTTCTAAACTCTTTTCACTTTAAATAAGGGACTACTACTTTTATATATTCATGGCTTGTCTCAACCAAGAGAAGGAAACAAATATCCAATTTTTTCATAGCCAGTAGGCTCTATGTTCTATTTCCATAGGTAAATGACAAGGCTTACCGAAAACTAACCTGTATGGCGACATGCCTATTAGAGCTTTATAAGCAGTCCGGTATGCCCACAAGGCATCATATAATTGTAAGCTCCAAACTTTTTTGTTTGGATTCACCACTTTTTCTAGTATGGACTTACTCTCTCTATTGGACACTTTAGCTTGTCCATTTGTCTGCGGATGATAGGCTGTAGAAACCCAGTGTGTGACACCACATCTCTTCATTAAAGCCTTAAAAATCTTGTTGCAAAAATGGGTCCCTCAATCACTAATGACAGCTCAAGGCATTTCAAACCTAAAAAAAATGTTAGATCTAACAAAATCTATAACAGTTTTAGCATCATCAGACAAAGTAGCTTTAGCTTCAACCCATTTTGAAACGTAATCCACAGTAGGCAAAATAAAAATCTTACCAAAGAAGAAGGAAAAGGACCCATAAAATTTATTCCCCATATGTCAAAAAAAATTTATTCCCCAAACATTAAAAATTCACATACCAAGAGTTAGTAAGTGGCATTTGATCTGTCGATCCCAAGCTACCTATTCTTTGACAACAACATGTAAGAATTGTAAAATAGCTTAGGCCAAAATATCCAAATTCAAGAACTTTTCAAGTTATTCTTTTGGAACCAAAGTCCCCTACATACAAATAAATGATAGAAATTTAATATGGAAGGAATTTCATCGTCTGTAACACATCCTCTATTAATCTGATTAGCACAAAATTTCCAAAGATGAGGTTCATCACAAATGTAATATTGAGTCTCTCATTTAATCTTATCTTTTTCAGCTCTAGATAAATCACCAGTTAAGGACTTAGTTACCAAGCAATTAACTATGTCAGTCTACTATGGAATTACCTATTGAATTGCGAAGAGACTTTCATCTAGAAATTCATCTTGGAAAATATCAAATGCATTGGTTAGAATGATCCTGCTAAGATGATCAGCCATCAAATTTTCAGCTCCTTTGTTATCGCATATTTCCAAATTGAATTATTGGAGAAGTAAGGTCCATCGAATTAATATTGTCTTTGCTTCTTTCTTAGTCACCAAATATTTTAAAGCTGCATGGTCTAAATAAATGATCACCTTCATGCCCCATAAATAAGACCGAAACTTTTCCAACCCAAAAACTATAGCCAAAAACTCTTTCTCCATCGCGAAATAGTTCTTCTAAGCATTGTTAAGTGTCATAAAAGCATGGTAAATGACATGAAGTACCTTGTCCACTTTTTAACCCAATACTACTCCAAATGTATAGTTTGAAGCATTGCACATTAGCTCGAATGGAATATCCCATTTTGGTGGTTGAATAATCGGAGTTGTAGTGAGTAGTTCCTTGAGTTCATCAAAAGCAATCTTGTATGGCTCATCAAAATCAAACTTCATGTCTTTTTAAAGTAGTCTACATATGGGTTGCAAAATCTTTGAAATTTCTTTAATAAATCGCAGATAGAATCCTACATGACCAAGAACATAGCGAACTCCCCATATAGTTGCAAGGTAAGATAAAGATTGAGTAACATCTATCTTAGACTTATCAACTTCAATTCGTAAGATAAAGATCGAGTAACATCTATCTTAGACTTATCAACTTCAATTCCCTTAGCAGAGATTATATGACCCAAAATTATGCCTTAATCAACCATGAAATGACACTTTTCATAATTTAAAACCAAATTAGTCTTAACGCAATGTTTATACACCTTTTTAAGGTTAAAAATGCATGTTTCAAGAGACTCTCCATAAATTGTGAAATCATCCATAAAAACTTCCATACAACTCTCTAGAAGGTTAGAGAAGAACACCACCTAAATGGCATTCTTCGATAAGCAAAGGTGCCGAATGGACATGTGAAGGTTGTTTTCTCCTAGTCTTTAGGTGCAACCAAAATCTAGTGATACCTTGAATAACTATCTAAATAGCAATAGTAAGATTTACTTGCAAGACTTTCAAGTAATTGATCAATAAACGAAAGAAAAAAATGATCATTTCTAGTAACCGAATTTAGCTTCCTATAATCTAAGCAAACTCTCCACCCATTTTGAACACGAGTAGGTATTAACTCACCATCATTATTTTCTATCACAGTTACCCTAGTTTTCTTCTGAACTAACTGGACTGGACGTACCCAGTTGTTATCCGAAATTGGATAAATGGTTCCAACATTAAGAAGCTTAAGTTTCCTTTGTCACCACTTCCATCATGTGTGGGTTTAAACAACATTGGGTTGCCACACCTCCTTGGCTTCTTCTTCCATCAATATTTAATGCATACAAAAGGTGGGACTAATAACCTGTAAATCTTCCATTGTTCAATAGAAAGCCTCCTGATGCTCCTTTTGCACTTGAATCAATTGATTTTCCTGCAAAAGAGTAAGTTTATTAGAAATTATGACAGGTAATGTGTCTTGCTCACCTAAAAAGATGTATTTTAAATGGCTAGGCAAACTCTTCAACTTCAATGTTGGTGGCTAGATCAAAGACGATACAAGCTTAGAGCTATTGTGTGATAGTTCCACATACGGTATCTTCTTCTCCAACTGATTGGATTTCTCCAATTAACAAAACAACACCTCCAATTCGTTGTTGGGTAGTAACAATTCCCTGATGGCTTAACACTGTGATGCATCTCTCATCTCCAAGATTGTTTTAAGTTCAACTCTTCCCCCTAATAATGAATTTTCCTACACCCATGTGTCTATAAAATACATAGAAGTAATAGGTTATTCATCACCCAAAAATTTCATGGTGTTGTATATACTGAATTTAGTTATTTCACCATCAAATTCCATAGTCAATGACCCATCATGAACATCAATTTTTGTTCTACTGGTTTTTAAGAATGACCTTCTAAATAAAATCGGGGTTGAATAAGATAAATCATCACTCCTTAACTACAAAATATAAAAATCAGCTAGAAAAAGCACATCCCCCACTTAAACTAAAATGTCCTTTAACACTCCCTTTAGAGAAGCATTTGAACGATCCACTAATTGAATCACTACATTAGTTTCCCTAAAAGGTCCCACATTTAAAGACTTATAAACATCATAAGGCATGACATTTATGGATGCACCCAAATCTAACATAGCTTTTTCAATTCTCAAATCACCAATTTGATATGGGATAGTGAACGTACCTGGTTCTTGACACTTAGGTGGAATCTTTTTCTTTTGCAAAATGGCTGAGACATTCTCCCCTAGTTACACTTTCTCATCAAATTTCAATTTCTGTTTTAAAGTGCAAAGTTCCTTAAGGAATTTATCATAACATAGGATATGCGTTATTGCATCAAGTAAAGGGATATTTACATGGACTTTCCTGAAAGTCTCCCATATTTCCTTTTGTTACTCCTCCTTCCTTGCCTTGGTGATTCAACTAGGAAAAAGGGCTGGGCAACCAGATTTTGTAGACCTGTACACATCTTTTCTTGCTGATCAGGTGTCTCCTTTATTACTTTCTCTTCAATTTCTCTTTTGGAGAATTTTGGAGGTGGTTCCTTTAATTCTTTACCACTTCACAACATGATAGCTTTAGCATTATGTTTGGGGTTGATTTCTAGTTGAGTTGGAAAATTTTAAAAACTTTGTGTCTCTAATAGATTAATGGTGGTTTCCATTTGGCTCATTGATTTTCAAGATTTCAAATACTAACTTAAATATCTCGCTGAAATGTCAAGATGTTAGTGGCCAAAGATTGAACTATATCTTCCAAGGAAGACTTACCTTTAGAATTGGATGTCATTTATTGATGTTATATTGGTACATATGGTTGTCTAAATTGATGGAAACTTGTGGTAGCTTGTTATCCTTAAGAGTTTCCATAATGCAAATTCAAATGATCGCATCAACCCGGATTATAGATATTGCAAAATGGTTCATATTTCATCTAATTTGGTCCAACAAAACCCCCCATGGCATTCACTTGTTCTGCATTTTCTTCCTGCAAAATTGGACATATATCAGTGGGGTGTTGATAACTGTGTAGTAGTACATATTTTTATAGGTAATTGATATGTGTTTTCTATCATAATTGTTGTTTATTGTTCTAGTTTAGGATTCATTTTATATGACGCATTTGGTGCTAATTGAGGGTAAGAATTGACTATTTTTATCTAGGAAAGAAGAGGAAGTAACTTGGAGGTTGAACAAAAGATCAAAGAGGAGAAGAAAAGAAGAGTGAATTTGTGACCAATTCCCACACTCATGGAAATCATGTGAATTTCCACAAATGTGGGAATTATAATCGGAGGCTTAATGTAGGGCTTCATTAAACTTAGGATTTTTGAACTATTTAAGCATCATTAAGCCTCCATCTTCAGGGAGGGACGACACCCATCTGTAGAAACACAATCCTTGAGTGAAGAGCACATGTTTAGAGCCTTGAGGAAGGATTGAAGACAAGGATCATCATCAAGATTGGGCAAAATAACACATCAACACCAAAATTCCAATTTTTGGCAAAGAAGAGAAAGAGTCTTTCTATTCAATTTTCTGTCATTTAGATCTCTTCTAGTATTTGTAAAAATGGTTTATTTAAATGTTGATGATGTTATGGAGACCATGTTAGGTTGATTTAGTTTTAGGGATTGGTATTGTACCTATTGTGTTGAACTACTATTTTATTGAATTGAATGAAGTGTCTTTGATGATTATTATTTTTACTTGTTATCTTGTAACAAATCAAGAGAGTAAGATGAAATATATATAGCATTGTGCAATGAGATTTGGCGACCTATAAACCTACAATTGTCATATTAATTCAATAGTTAGAAAAGAGATCTCGGCTAGTCAATTGATCACCCATAGGATAGTTTAATAACTAGTTGAATCAGTAAAGTCATTAGGTAGGTTGAGAGACTGTATAGATTCCCATTAATTCAATTAGGGATAAATAGTTACACCTTGAGAGAGGGTAATTAGTACATTCAGAAATCTAGAGTGGGACACAATTCAATTAATAAAATAGGAGGGAGAAAAAATAGGGAAAAAGGTTATCTCTAGTCTTAAGATTCTTGAATTTCGATTTTTCTGGATTTTGGTATTGTCTATCATTTTGTGTTATTCTTTTATTTTTAATTTTATTTTCCATATTATTTTCATTGACTAATTTCATTTTTTAAACAAAGTTTTGTCTAAATTAAGCGATGGCTAAGCATCAATCCCTATGGGATCGATATCTGCTCTGTTTAATTACAAGTCACGAGCCGTTCACTTGCAGTTTTTGAGCGTAAAATAAGTAGATAGGTTTTACCTTCAATAAGTTTTGGTGCCATCGCCAGGGAATTGATTGTTGAGCATCATGTTTGATTTAGATTACTTTGATTTAAGAGTTTTTGATAGTTTTCCTTGTGTATTTGTAGGTGTATGAACATAAGCAGCACACGAAGGATAAAAGAAGCAATAGAAGACAAATTTCCCGACATTAAGAAGCACGAAAGAGAAATAAGAAGAGTGTAGCATTTGAATTTTTTACTACAAGATATGGCTGAAGAAGGAGAGCAAGAAGGACCAGAGTGAACATTGATGGATTTCATGAGGCTAGGATTTAGTCCTCAAGGAGTGGCAAGACCGATAGTCCAAGCGAATAATTTTGAGATAATGCCAGAATTACTCAATATTTTGCAAATAGTTTACAGTTCTATGGACTATCCAATGAAGAGCTTAATGCCTATATTGTAAACTTCTTAGAGGTCTGTGACACTTTCAGATTCAACTGAATGTCCAATGATGAGATGAAATGATGAGATGAAGTTAAGACTATTTTCATTCATGTTGAAGGATTGGGCTAAAGCATGGTATAATTCCTTGAATTCAGGCTAGATCACAACTTGGGAGTAACTCGCCCAAGCATTCATCGCCAAGTACTTCCCATTAACAAAAACGAAGAGGATTATCAAAGAGATAACAAATTTCCAACAGAGCGATGGAGAATCTCTCTATGAGGCATGGGAAAAATTTAAAGAACTTCAAGAAGTTGTCCACATCCTAACCTCCCGAAGGATTTTCTACTTAAAACATTCTATAATGGAGTGAATCTGAGCACAAGAGGGACAATTGATGTAGTAGCTAGAGGTTCACTAATGAGGAAGATGGTGGAAGCAGCTTATGATCTATTGGAGGAGTTAGAAAGCAACAGCTGTATGTGGTCGAGCGAGAGGAGCAGACAAGACCAGAAGGAACGAAAAGGTATGATACTTAATGACTTATTTATTGCCTTGCAGGCTCAGATCATGACACTTACAAAGTAGCTAAACAACATGCAAGGAGCATCTACCTCAACAGTGAAGTCCATGCAAGCACAATGTGAGTTGTATGGGGAGAACAACCACAACTTAGTGGAACATTTCCTAGGGGGAGCTGGTGGCACCGAACAGGTAAGTTACGTAGGCCAGCCACAACGAGGTAATAATCTATATTCAAAAACATATAACCTAGGTTGGAAAAACCACTCGAGCTTAACAATAATACAAGTGGCCAACAAAGACCACAAGGACCACCGGGATTCTAGCAAGATCAAATTAAAGAGCTAGAAAGCAAAATGGATAAAATGATGGAAGTTTTGGGGTCCAAAATGGCAGCACAAGAGGAAAATTATAAAAGGATACATGCAAGTTAGGAGGAAAATCAGAAGAGGTTTGAAGCAAAATTTAATCAGATTTTAAAGAATCATGCATCATCTATCCGCAATCTAGAAGTTCAGGTACACCAACTAGCTAACATTTTATCTTTATGAGATGTAAGTAGCCTACCAAGCAACACTAAGTGAATTCAAAAGAGAGAATCATGGCCATTACTCAGATAGAGAAGAAAGAAAGCGAACATAGGGAGAAAGCTAGAAATAAGCAAGAAGAACAAACAGCATCCTAAATCCTTCTGAGTGGACTAGTAAGCAAGTTGATTAAGGAACTTTAACTTAGACTTCCACACCGGATTTTTGCTCAGTGACAGTCATCTTCAAGTGGAGTAGCTAGGAATTCTAAGGAAGGGGAGTTAAGCAAAATGACCGACATAACAAATCAACTCCAGACAAAGCTCATGTTAAAGGAATTGTTGAAGGAAGAGATTATCAAGCACATATTAGAAGGAAGCCCACTTGTAGCACAAAAGAGAGAAGATCGAGGGGACTTCTTTATTCTATGTAGTATAAATAGAGTTAAGATATATCGAGAATTTATGGATTTTGGAGCTGGAATTAACATGATATTGTAATCCTTCAATCAGAAGTTAGGTCTAGAAGAGTTAGGGCCTACTAAGACATTAGTTAAGATAGCTAACAGAATTGTCCAATTACCAAAGGGGATTATCAAGAATGTGCAACTACAGATTGATAAGTTTACCTTCCCTATAGATTTTTACATACTGGACATTAGTGAAGACAAGGAAACTACTATGGTTTTGGGGCAACCATTTCTGGCAACTGCTTGTCTAATTATTGATGTTGATGGGGCCAATTTATTACTAAGATTAGGAAACGAGTAGTTAACATTCAAGTTACCGAAGAAAAATTATCATCCTATACCACCCCCAACAGATATCAAGCAACTTGAACTCTAAGGAGGATGGGAAAATATTGAGGACCCTAGGAATACGTTCAGGAAGAAACGAACATGCAGAAGAAGGTGAAGAAAGGAAAATAATAATAAAGGTGGAATCTAAAGTGGGGTAGCTCATGTATAAAGTTTGAGGTCAATTTCTATACAGGTACCATATCGGTCATTTGAGCCACCGTGAGCATAAAGGAAAGTCGAGCTTCCAACAGTAAACAAAGCACTACGTGGAAGGCAACCTATGGATGTTATTCCCTTTTGAATGTTTTTGCTTAGTTTTTGTTTGACTTATTTGGTTTGATCTTTTTTTGAATTAGATTTGATTGATGTTTATGTTGATTTTGTTTGAATTTCAATTTGTTTTATTTTCAAATTTTTGTTGATGATGTTATCTTGATGTGTTTGTAGGTTTTGGGATCATAGAGAGTACATAAAAGCTTGGAAGAAGGTTTGAACTTATGAGGATCACCAATTACTACATTCGTGGGAATCTACAGAAAGTTTCTGGAGAGAAAACCCACATCCGTGGGAATTATGGTGATTCCCATGGACGTGGGAATTGTGGTGATTCCCATGGACATGGGAATTATGGTGATTCCCACCAGAAAGTTCCTAGAGAGGAATCCTATGCTCGTGGGATTGTAAGGATTCCCAAGATTCGGAGGGAAACTTAATTTTCCATCCCTCTTTTTCCTCTCACCACTTTCAAATTTTCACACTCTCTCTCTAACACATGATTTGCTCTCCTTCCTCTCTTCAAAAATCTTCAATCTTCATCTAGATTCTTGGTATTTTCTTCATTCCTTTCCATTAATCTTACATTCTTTCATTTTTTTATGCATTAATCTTTCCAAACAACAAGGATTTAGGTAAGATTTTTGTTTGTTTTCTATAAAAATTGAATTTCACTCTCTCTCTTTCATTTTTGTAGATTTTCTTCTCACAATGGCTCCACCAAGGATGATGAGGGTTAGGAAATCAGTTGACGAGCTCTACCTTCAAGTTTTCGACGAAAGAAAATCCAACTTACGGAAACTTATCGGGCTCCGTTTCTAATCGATTAGGAAGAAGAAGGTGCGTTTTTCTGTGACTTTAGGTATAGAACTATAGTCACTCCTCGGTATTTTAATTTTGAAGTGTTAGAAAATATAGGAGTGAGACGCCAACTTAAACAATTAGCTGCAAACATAGGATGGAACATATTTGTTCAGCAAGTGTATCTATTTATACCACCATAACCTTAGAGTTTTTCACAACAATTAGGTATAACACTAAGATGGATTTGTTTTGGTTTAGGTTAGGTAGAAATGTTTTCGAAACTTGATTATTCTGTCATACGTGAACTGTTTAATTTGTCGAATACTAAAATTCTAGATGGTCAAGCAGATTTTGATGTCGATGCTTATTAGAACACTCTCATGAGTGAAAAACATTTTGATCCACGTATTGCACATAATTCTCTAATCTGGAGTGCTGAGTATTTACTTTTACACAAATTTATGTGCCTGACTGTGTTTAATAAAATGAAAATCAATAAATGCTCAGCCAAAGAAATTTTCTTTTTATAGTGAATGGATCGAAAGCTTAAAATCAAGACATCTTATAGAATTTTTCAATCATTAGTGAGTGTGGTTAATAAAAATAATACGTCTTTTGCGATAGCCCATGTTGCTTCTGCTTTGGGTGGATTTTATAATATTAATATGGAGAATATGCATACTACTCCCCACTACATGTTTGACATAGCCTATTTGAGACATTTTGAGATTATGGAGATCCAATCTATGGAACTCCGCAATCCTCAAATGCGCACTATAGTGAGGAGTAGGAGGGACAGTAGTACAGTCACAAACCGACCCTCCACATTTAGCGCAGCTCCAAAGCCAGAGGAGGAAGCAATGGCGGAGGAATCGAGGGAACTAGCGGCAATTTACCAAAATCAACTAATTCTCAACCAAATAGCTACAAACCATCAACATCCCAACTTGATGAACTCGGCACTCAAATGCGGCAGGTTCATAAGGAATAATGAAGCTTGAAGAGAGGGTTCCTCAGCTTTTGTCAAAGGAAAAATTTTGAAGCTCCTACACCGTCATCGTCGCCACCATCATCTGAATAAGCTTTTCTTACCCCTTAACTTTTAACTTTTGTCTTTCTTTTATATGATTGCATTTCATTTCATGTCTATTTGGTTTCATATCATTTATGTGTGCTATGTCTTTTGTTTAGTTTGATATCATTTGTTTGTTTCAATTTCTTTTGTTTGTGTTGTTTCATTTTTTATTTGGTTTAATGTCATTTCCACTCACTTGGGGGTTGACTTATCACATTGAGGACATTATGATCTTTCAGTATCGGGAGGTGACATCAAATTTTTTACTTGCACTTTTCTTACATTGTGTTGAATAGGATGCATGTTTAGGCATATTATATATGCTTTGCATCAGCAATGGTGCTTTTTGTTAACAATAGAACCGCATTTGAGTCACCCTGATAAATATTTCCATGAGATACTGTCATGTTAGTTGGAATTAGATTGAATGCATGCTTGAACTCAAATTAGTCTACTTGAGTAGAAAGTGAACCATATAGAGTGATGAAAAATAGTTAGTTACATAAGCTTATTCACAGATTGGCATTTGAATAATGAGGCAGTGTACAAATGCATAATGAGTTTTCATTTGAGCTAAAGTGAGGATTGAGCCATATGACTCCATCTATAGTCATTTCATTTCTTTATTGACTGTTACTTCCATAGGTTACTACCTTCAAAACTTGTTTTGAATCGGTTTGAGTTTACTAGATAAATGCTTAATAGAGATTATCTAAACCCTTTTGTGTTAACCTTTGGCTTAAATGACCTACCCGTTAATTATCCCTTACTAGCCCGTTGAGCCTTAACCTTTTGTTTCTTGAAAACACCCAAATTTTAAAACTTTAAACTCCATTTTCTTACCCTTTCACAAGATTAGTAAAGTATTAAGTAAAATATTAATTGGGATTTTGTGAAATGTTTACCGAGATAAGCTAAGTATATCCCTGCTTGTGGACTACATCATATACAGTGCTAGTTTTGATTCATAGTTCTTCCACGCATGAAGAAAAAGAAAGAAAAATGAAAAAAATGAAGAAAAAAAAAGGAAGAACAATCGAGTAGCATAAATGAGTGCAGAGTACTACATTAGTGATGTTTGTATTATCCCAGAGTTAGATTGTATTAGCCCATTGTATCTGGTTTATACTTTACTTATGCTTGTGCTTAACCCTCTTTCCCCTCTTTGACCAACCTTAACACTTACCACACTACAACCCTAAACATGTCCTTTTGATCTATTTATGCATGCAATCCTTGTAGAGGAGAATTGGTGTACTAACAAGCCTATGGTAGTGTAGTTTCCTATAACAAGTTTGAGCGAAATACTAACCCTTAAACACTTGAGAGAAATAAATGAAAACCGTGAGGAAGATTCATTTGTGCATCTTTAATTATCTTTAAGTGATAGTGTCAATGAATGAATTTGCTTATGTATACCAATGAAAAAGTAGTCATGATTTGTACATTGACTTGATATTTGAGTTGGGTTGAATTTGAGGGATTATATGTTTTGATCTTTGTGAAAATGAAGTGATAGAATTGAGTGGTTGTATTTATTTTGTTTGAGAACAAGCAAAGAATCAAGTGTGGGGATGTTAATAGGTGTGCATTAGTACATGTTTTTATAGGTAATTGACATGTGTTTTCTAGTATAATTGTTGTTTATTGTTCTAGTTTAGGATTCGTTTTGTATGTTCTCATTAAGTTTGATTTCCATTATTGTTTTTATGTGTTTGGTGCTAATTGATGGTAAGAATTGACTATTTTTATGTAGGAAAGAAGAAGGAGCAACTTGGAGGTTGAACAAAAGATCAAAAAGAAGAAGAAAAGAAGAGTGAATCTATGATCAATTCCCACGCTCGTGGAATCATGCAAATTCCCACAGGCGTGGGAATTATAATCCGAGGCTTAATGCGGGGCTTCATTAAACTTAAGGTTTTTGGACTATTTAAGAATCATTAAGCCTTCATCTTCAGGGAGGGACAGCACCCATCTGTAGAAACATCATCCTTGAATGAAGAACACATGTTTGGAGCCTTGAGGAAGGATTGAAGGCAAGGATCATCATCAAGATTGGGCAAAAGAGTACATCAACACCAAAATTCCAGATTTTAGCAAAGAACAGAATGAGTCTTTCTATTCAATTTTGTTCCATTTAGATCTCTTCTAGTTTTTGTAAAAATAGTTTATTTGAATGTTTATAATGTTATAGAGATCATGTTAGGCTGATTTAATTTTAGGGGTTGCTTTTGGACCTATTGTGATGAAATCCTATTTTATTGAATTGAATGAAGTGTCTTTGATGATTGTTGTTTTTACTTGTTATCTTGCAACAAATTGAGAGTGGAATAAGATGAAATATGTGTAGGATTGTACAATGAGAGTTGGCGACCTATAGACGTGCAATTATCATCATAATTGAATAGTTA
This sequence comes from Erythroxylum suave, assembly GCA_027563595.1. Lineage (NCBI taxonomy): Eukaryota > Viridiplantae > Streptophyta > Magnoliopsida > Malpighiales > Erythroxylaceae > Erythroxylum > Erythroxylum suave. The sequence continues at coordinate 16,594 of JAOSBN010142359.1, read as the reverse complement.
GAAGAGAGATCTTGACTAGTCAATTGATCACCAGTAGGATAATTTAATAATCAGTTGAATCGGTAGAGTCATTAGGTAGGTTGAGAGATCATCCAATAGATTCCCATTAATTCAATTAGGGACAAACAGTTACATCTTGAGAGAGGGTAATTAGTGCATTCAGAAATCTAGGGTGAGACACAATTCAATCGATAAAATAGGAGGGAGACAAAATAGGGAAAAAGTTATCTCTTGTCTTAAGATCCTTGAATTCGATTTTTCTGCATTTTGGTATTGTCTATCCTTTTGTGTTAGTATTTTATTTTTAATTCTATTTTCCATATTATTTTCATTAACCAATTTTGTTTCTTAAACAAATTTGTGTCTAAATTAAGCAGTTCCTAGGCATCAATCCCCGTGGGATTGATATCTGCTCTATTTAACTACAACTCACAACCTGTTCACTTGCAATTTTTGAGCATAAAACAAGTAGATAGGTTTTACCATCAATAGGTGTCCTAACGTCAAACATATTCCACATACCTTTGCTTCTTCTTTCTTTATAACCGTAAGTTGTCATACAAAATATGTAAGGTAATCCAATCTTTTCTCCAATGTTGTCACATTCACCTCATTTACGTGTTTTGAACCCTGCCCAAAGCGTATCCCAAATTGTTGTGTATTGCAAGCCATATTCACTACTAAATCCCTTGCAATTGTCAGTGTTTTGTCAGCTAAAGCTTCACCACTTACAGCATCAATCATACTCCTATCTGTAAGCTAAAGACCTTCATAGAAGTGTTAAATCAACAACTGGTCAGTTATTTGGTGATGGGGACAGCTAGTATAAAGTTTCTTGAATATTTTTGAATATTCATAAATTGTCTCCCCCGTGTGTTGACAAATTCCACAAATTTCCTTTCGAATGTTGGCAGCTTTGATGCTAGAAAATATGTCTCAAAGAAGAGTCTTTTCATTTAGGCCCATGTTTGCACATTTTCACCAGCTGAATGGTACAACCAATCTTAAGCATCATCTTTGAGGGAAAATGGGAAGGCTTTTAGTTTGATTTGCTCTTCAGTCACATTTATTGGCTTCATACCCATACAAACCACGTCAAACTCCTTCAAATGTTTGTAAGGATCCTCTCCCCGTAAACCTTTGAAAATTAGTAATAAATGGATCAGCTCATATTTTAAAGCAGTGGGGTTGTTGAGCATCCGTGGGTGCGGCTAGTTCATAAAGAGTGCGATTCGTAGCCATCCTTTCGGTTTTCTGCACTTGTTGTTGTTGTTTTGTCTATTTTCGTAACCTCTTAGCTGTCTTTTTGATCTTTGAATCAAATAGAAGTTCAGTTATTTTGTCTACTCGTGTAACATAAATATATCATCAAAAAGTTCCTTGGCAATGGCACCAAAATTTGGTAATGTCATCACCTGCAACCAAATTATGGGGTTGAATTAACGTAACTTTTAAGAAATTAAAAAGGCAGAAATTGAAAACTAACAAAAATAATGAGATATGAAAATTCAATAAATAAACCTTAGTTTTGAGTCACCTACATTATTAAACTAATATGGATCCTTGATATAAAACTCAGTCTATTAACAAACCTTCATTAGGTAATGTTTTCTCTTAAGATTAAATTAATAGAGACATGTATTCTAAACATTCTTATTAGTTAACAACTTAGATACGATCTTAAGTTTAATTGATTAATAGATTTAAGAACTAAGAAACCAATGAACAAGACAACACACATACGACATGCATTTAATCAAGATAAGCGTCATAGAATTTTCAAAATCTAATGTAAAGATGGTAATCCTAATTGCCACTTTGGATTAGAAAGACTAAACATCAAATCCTACTAATTTGGCTATAAATTAAACAAATCAATTCCTAGTTGCCCACCCTAGAAATCAATCAATTTAATTATGAGAAACATTTTGGAAGACACTTAATATTCATAATGAAATAAAATTTATTTAAAAATCTCACACATACTAGATGACAATGTGGCTCCATTTAACCAAGAAGAAGAATTTAGCTACTCATAACAAAAGTAAAAACCAACAGAAGAATAGTAAAATAAAAAGTATCCATCGCTAATCTTTTTCCAGAAAAATACAAAAATCCTAAAAACCAAAAAAACTCTTGCAAAAAACGTAATAAAAAATTTCTCACCCACATCAATAGTGAATGTGTTTTTAATGATTTTTAATCTCCTCCCTCTTCCCTCCTGTCGTAATCTTCAGTAGATACACTCCCTATATATTTAGGCTGTAGATCCCCATCAACAAGATAACAACCTAATTCCTAAAATCATGAAGATCTTAGGTGGATCGAATCTGATTTCAAATCAGATTCTATAAATAATATTTTTCTTTGCACGTGCCCATGCTTAGTCAATTATTTTTCTGTCTGTTGAGAATTTGAATTGTCTTTACTTTCCTGGCATCTTTGTGATCCAATTTCATCTTTCATGTGTAAAAATCATCTGAGAACAATTAAGAAACAATTCCTTTAATTTTGAATAATAATTTCAACACATTAAAGAGATTTATATCCAAAATTAGCAAAAAAAATGACAACTTAACACATTGAGTGAAATCTTGGTGAGGGTGTAAGGATTTATGCTTTTGAGTTCAATTTGATTGTTGATGTGATTACTATTAATATTGCTTAGTAAGTTAATTTTAGGACAACTTGACTCTAATTGTATGTTAATTTGATTCAATAAGATATGATTATGTATAGTATAAATGGATAATTTGAAATTGATGATGGATTGATCTTGTGAAATTTATAATTTTGATTATGGTTTACTTAAAGACAAGCAAAATCTTAAGTGTGGGGATGTTTGATAGATGGATACTTGACTATATATTACCACCTATATTTGATGTATTTGGCTTGATGTTTTATACTTTTATAGTATAATTGGTACTTAATTTGCTTTAAGTGTATTTACAGATGATAATTGCCTTCATGGACTTAAAGGAGAATAATTCAGGTGAAAACTCAATGTAAAACAGAAAATCAATAATCTAGACGGAGTGCACAATCATGAACTTTTACACGCCTGTGCACTTTCGTGATACTCATCGGATTCTGATTATGCATGGTCTGATGCACCCCTATGTAAGAGACCATGCATAACTCACAAGACCTAGAATTCAATATAAAAGCAACATTTCGAGGGTAGAAAAAAGAAGAGACTTTGGGGGCAAATTCCAGACATGGAGAACGTCCAAATGGGATGATGTTGGTCTAGAGAAGGAGGAAACATGAAGAAATCATCGAAAGATCCAACAGAATACAAGATCATAACTCTATATCGTAAGAATAGTCGACAGAAGACAATCAGAGATATTTAAAATTATAAACCTATTGTTTTCTATTTATTTTTCCTTCAATGTATGTTTGATTTTGTGTTTCATTACTTGTAACTAAACATCCCTTTAGTACTTAGGTTAGGTGAACCTTATATTAATAGTTTGATATGATTTGATTCCTTTATTATTGCAATTGGTTTGATTGATTATTATAATTTGATTACGCGTTTCATTGATAATCTGATTTCATATGTAGTGATTGAGAAATCTTGCTATGAATAGATCTACCATAATTAGAAGGAGTTGATTGCAACCTTAGAGATAGGATGACATAAATCCTCCATATTATGGTCAAACATAATAAAGGGACTTATAAATCGGTAATGCAATCCTATAAATTTTAACCTGAGTAATTTGATTAGAGGCCTTACAATTAGTTATTAATAGACTCAAGGTCAGCTACTAGCATACCATAGATGATCTAATTAATCAACAGACAATTGCATGATAAAAGACCAATATGTTAAGGTTTTTGGGGGATTTAAGCATAGATACAAATTTCAGATAACGATAGCTTTCTAAATGAATTCCACTATTTATGTGTTCATTATTGTTTTCTATTTTATTTTATTTTTTTAGTTTTATTTTTTTCCATTAAAAATATAAAATCAATCCTTAGGTTAGATAATAAGAGAAGGCTAATTATTAGTATTCATAATATTCATAGGATTGACTTATACTTATCGATACTAGCTATAGTTATGCTATATACTTACGGTTTATTAAAACATTGATAGCATTAGGTGACTCTTGTCTCTATCGAAATACGAACCTAACAACTCTAAAAGGTATGTAAGGAGGACATGAGTACTCCCACTTATCTTTCCTCAACTCTAGAAAACATCAACAACTGTTAAGTAAATAATGATGAGCTCCTTGTATCTATTATAGAATTTAAACTTATGATTATTATTGGTATTAAACCTCACCAATCTTGTTCGTACCTTTATGCACATAATAAATAAATGGGGATAGTATTACCTTTTGAGTCCCCCTTTAGCCTTTAAACACTTGTATAGGTTCCTCGTTGACCAAAATTGGGAATACGACTAAGGTAATGTGCATCATTATCCACTGTTTGAATCTAGGGGAGAATTCAAAAGCATCAAGAACTTGCTCTAAGAATTTCCATCTAATGAACTCATATGCCTTATAGAAGTCGAATTTTGTTGCACAATTTCTAAGTGCATTCTTTTTCTAGTACCCTTTTAGTAGTTATTATCCAGGGAGCTTATTATCTCCTATCTGTCTTCCTTCTAATAAAGCACATTGAGTTGAATCTACATTATTCTTCAATGCCAACTTCTATTTCTAAGCAAGAATTTTAGCTTTAATATTGTAAATGAAATCACTATAGGTTATTGGTTTATAATCACTAAGAGTGTTAGGAGTTTTCACCTTTGGAATAAGACATAATAATGTCTTATTGATTTCCAACATCATCCTATCCTTTTCAAACACTTCCAAAATAGCTTAACTATGTTTTTAACTCGAGGCCATGCCTTTTAGAAGAACACAACATTTAGTTCATATGATCCTAGGGCTTTTTGGGGAGTCAACTTAAATACAATTTGTTCTATATCTCTAAAGGTTACAAATGAAGGAATCAAGTACATAAGGAGAGGATCCACTCATTGCTTGAATTCCTAGGGATTTTGTGAATAATTGGAGGGCTTCCTCCTTAAGATCTAGCTGTCACTCCTCACCCATTTGGTAGTATATCTTGTTAATATAATTTTGTGAAAATAGTTGGTATACTTACCTCATACTTTAACATTTGACTTATTGATTTTTTTCCAAGTTTATTTATCTTATTTTCTTTAGTTACCTATTAAATTATCTTCAATCAATTCTTTATTTTTTTATTTTTATCAATTAACTAAGATTAGTGAATCTAAATATCTAATTTTCTATAAAATCAACAATTTGAAATTGCTCTTATTTTAATAAAATATTTATAATAATTTAATAAATTATTTACAAGTTAAATGCTAGTTTACTTTCGAAAAAATTTAAAATGCTAGTTAAAATTTTAGATTCAATTAGAAATGGATGGCAATGGACAAGTCGGGTTGAGTTTCTAGTCCATGACATGTCGAGTTCGGCCTTGCCCGTGACTTGACTAAACGAGGACTATCTTGCTCGTGGCCCAACCCAATTGAGCGCTAGGCGACTTATTAGTCGACCACTTACTTTGATTTTTTTAAAAATTCAAAAAAAGCTTTGTTTTGTCTTTTTCGGTCAGGCCACAAGTTGAGTCAAGCTGAGCAATCTTAACCCAACCTCCACCTGTGACTCAATCAGGCCAAAAAAAATTCAACCCTTAGCTTAATCAACTCAAACCTGACCATTGACTTCTATCGCATTGCCATGCCTAGATGATATTTTACCTAATGTTTTCAAAACTGAACCAGACATCGAACTGGTCAAAGGAAAGGTTTAAAGTTTGGATGTTCAACCGATAGTGAATCGTTATAAAACCGGTATATATAAATAAGAAGTAAAACTTATAAGAGTAAGTGAAAATAAAATATTTTATTGAAACAAAAATACACCAATGTCTATTATTATATAATGAACTAGTAATAAATAAATATGAGTCTAATATAAAACTTAAAATAAAAATAAATATCAAAATTGTTTTTAAAACCTTGATTTTATCCCTCCTATGGATTGACTAAAAAGCTTATTTGATGCTCATGCTTCTACATTAGTATGAGGGCAAGCCATCATGGTAATCTAGGATTAGACAGATGTTTAATATAAGTATTACACAAGCCTCAATGGGAGGAAATGGTTGACCAATAAAAGAAATGTTCAGTGTATGACCTTCAAATTGATTGTTTTAAATCTCAATTGAACATTGTCTGCACTGCCATATAAGTTGCAGCTATTTTTTTCATTCTCTACCATTTACTGACATGCTAACTACAAATATGCTAGCCTAATTACAGAGTTATAAACCCCAAAACTAAGGTCAAGGACCAACTATTTAGTTGCTTTTTCCATGAAAGATCTGTTTGTCTACTTCAATGCCCAAGAAAGTTATTGTGCAAATATTGTTCTTTAGTCCCAATATAAATAGCAGAAATTGATCACTTCAGAAGTAGAAATGTTGCCCCTCTAAAAACATCCAATTGGAACAAGGTATCCATTGTTCATGAAGTGTAGAAGTTTTCGAGCTAACAAAGATTTTGAACAAAAATAAAATTTTTATTCCTAAATCTAGGAAAATGTTAAACATTTAACCCAATTCAAAAAAAATTTCCTTCTAAAATACCCAATTGCATAACTGAATTGAAATACCTACTCTTCTTTTAGTTTTTTATATCAAATCATGGAGCTTTCTTTGGGGCAAATGGAAAGTTAAAAGCTTATTTGTTAGTTTACAAAGTCTAAGACAGAGGAATTCTTCCAAGACCCAAAAAAGAAAGTTCTAAGGCACAGAGATATTGCTTCTTCCATGAAACCGTACAATTCTGGCATACTTAAGGTTATGCTTTTTGCAAAACAGTATAAGATCACCAGTAGAGGCAAAATTTTAAACTTTTCCCTTTCCCTATTTCAGCTTTCGTATAAAACATTTCATCGAGCAGCTATCGTGCTATAACATGAAACAAATAAAAAGGAGTTAATCTTGTTTCATTACAATGGCAAGAAAATGGTCAAAGAACTTATATTCTTACATGGGCTATACCTTTAGTTGGGAATCTTCTGAGTACAGGTAACCATTGATCTTTGCAAAAATATCAATGAACATACTCCATCGAGAATCGAGCACTTTATCAATCTTGTAAACAGAAGCCACATCCTAATCAGAAAAAATAACCATGATGAAAGAGATTGTGTCGAGTCCTACGGCACCAAACAATAGAGCATAGGTGATTCCAATATCGAAACAATTATAATAACCATGTTTCTTTACATGAAAACGAAGCACCCACAATTGACGAGAAGTTAAGTAAACGGAAAAATAATTCCCCAGTTGGAGTGGACAACAACTGTAACATCCTGTTCCTATATAAAGGGTTAGAACCCTAAAATGCGGTACATGTGAGATCAATGAGAGATTACGAAAAATGCATCTCATGCTCATGCATATTGTTAGCATACACACATGTGAATTTAAATTTTGCACACATGGAAATATTTGTACATGCATTCATTGACGAATTCCGGGTATAATTGATATTTAATGTGATTATATTGGGAATTGTGAATTATATGTGTTATCAATTAAGTTAGAGTGGATAAGTAGTGAATTATAATGTTTGACAAAAATTCAAAAATTTTCTGGATTTAAGGATATTTTTGGACTAGGAAAAATGCCAAGTGGCAGAATAATTGATAAATGGAAGTAGAATTAAGAGTCAAATGACGGTGGAAAATTTTATAAATGACTTTGAGATTTAATGACATATGTCATTGAAATTTGGACAAAATTAGAGTAAAAATTGGAGTTAATTGGGCAAATTGGATGAAAGAACCTAAGTGAACCTATAAGGAGATGGCATGTGGCAAGTGAAAATATCACTTGCCAAGCCATGCCCTAACGCACGACTCTTTCAACTTGGAGACCACTTAGTTGCTTTCATTCTTGCTTTTTCCTTCTTATTTTCGTAACTCTCATCATCTTCTTCATTCTTCTCCTTCTTTCCATGATTTTGCTTCACCAACCTTCATCCAGGTTACACCTTGCTATCTCCTTCCATTTGTTACTCTCATCTTGCTCTCTCTTTCCTCACAAAAGACCTAACCTTCAACCTTTGAAGGATGATGTACATGAATGATATGAGAAGCTAGGGTTGGTGTTCTTTTAAAGGCTTTGAAGAGAAATCAAGTAAGTTATGGTTTAAATGTCATAGGCATGGTTAAATTATGCTAGAATGATGAGGAAATGAAATGGAAGAGATAATCTAGGTATAAGATGAATTAGATGTAAATGTTGGAAGTTTGAACATCTGGAAAATGTTCACTGCATATGCATTAGTGTTTTAGCCATAACTTCTTCTGGAGTTGTTTAATTGAGATGGTTCTTAATTTTGATTAAAATAGAGATATATGGCTATATTTTTTATGAAGACACAAAATTCTAATTATGTTGTTAAGAGTCTCAAAATTTGATATGAAGTCTGAGAATTTATGGGAATGTATAGTAAGAGAGTTAAAAATTTTTATCTGAAACTTCCATGAATTTACTATGCTGATATGTATGGATTTTGACAAAATAGTCTTCATAAAATTTGTAGATATTTCTTTTATCTTTCTGTTAATATAAAATTTGTAAATTTTGGAGTTCTGGATTAAAAGTTATGGAGGTTTGAAGAAGAGATGTTGGAAAAGCTAAAAGAAAGGAGTTCTGTTTAATGCTATCTGTGAAAGTTCGCCGCGGCCAACTTTCCTTGCTTTGCCGCGGCGAAAACTTGAAGGATGAAGTTCACCACGGCGAACTCAGCGGCCAACTTATACGTTTACACGTGAGAGGAAAAGTTCGCCGTAGTGAACTTTTCTGGGCAACTTCAGCACAGAATAAGCTTTGGTATTTTGATGATATCTTGACCTGTAGATATCCAATTCGAGTGATTTTTTTTTTGAAGTAAATTAGAGACATAGGGCTTCAATTTATATGAAGAAATAAAAATTCTGAATCAGATTGTAAAAATTTCAATTTCTGGGTAGAAATTGAGTATAGGGCACTGTCTCAGAATAAAAACAACCCGAAAATGTTTCGAGTATAACTTTTGGAGTACTGAACCAAATTAAATGGTTTTGCTGTCATTAGAAACTTATGAGATAGAATGAAAATTTTTACAAAAGAAAGTGTTCCCAAATTACTTCATTTTCATTGTCTAAATGTTCAGAAATAGTAAAACCGAAAATCAGTGCTTAAAGAAAAATCTGGAATGATTCATTGGGTTATGAAATTAGATTCAAAGTGTTTATTTGAGGTATAAACCCTAAGTACAAATTTTACTTAGGTGAGTTTTGATATAAGACTGATAATGCGATGAGAATAATAGAAAGATACCCGAGATTGTCATGAACATGCATTGTATATATTTCATATACACACATGTGTATATATGAATGCATGTAATTGTGCAAAGTTATTAACGCGTGTATGCATTGTGTGTATTGCATAATTTTAATGTGCAAGATAAACGTCTGCATTCAAATGTTTCCAGATCATTGAAGCTAGTGCTAATCTAGAGCATACTGTGAATAACTTAAACAGTTTCTTTCAATTATTGTTTGCTTAAATTATGCCTTGAATGATAAATGAATGCGAAAGGAATGTGTTTGATTGTTGATTTCGGATAGAAGGTCCGATGATTGTGAATGTGGAATGTATATTGAAGTGCTGCTTGTATGTTAATGAGATGAACTAAGTGTACATAATTTGATGATAAATGTGTTTTGAATGAGCATTTACATGTAAGTGAAAATGTGATTCTCAACTTAACGTTGAATGCTGGACTAAGGTTCAATGACATGTGAAAGTGAATGTGCAAAGTGAAATAAAGTGACTGATTGATCATATGTGACTGATGCATTCCATTACATGAATGCATAAAACATAAAGGCAGTTGTGATCGGAGTAGCCACCGAAAAAGGAGCTTAAAGCTCAGACTGTGATAAGAGCCTTAGGCTCGGTTGTGAATGTACCCGGTATCTACTAAGAGATATGAGACATCATCTGGTACAGCCCAATATCCACTAAGGGATATGGGCTAGATAAAAAGAAACTCAATCACAACGGAAATAATAATGGAAAGTCTGTGTCATACACAATGCATATGTATGATATGAATGATTATAAAGTGTTAAATGTATAATGTGAAATGATTGATTAAGCGTATATGATCCAATGTGAATATGTGTTATGTGAAATTGATGTACTGTATGAATTGAGTGAACCATCGATGATAGTTGCCTCATTGAGTTTGCAAAACTCACCCAAAATTTGCAAAAAATTTTCAGAGCTCAGAAGAATTTCTCGTGAAGCAAACGTGAGTATATCTATTGCATGCAAGTGAGAGATAGAGGTCGGGATCAGTTGGCGTCTGCACAATTATTTTATTACTTCTTTTGTTTGTATGAAAGAATATATTCTGAGATTTTTGTATCATGTTTATTGATCAAATCTATTTTGTAATAACTTTCCAAAATGGAAAGGGTTGTAAATGAAATTGATTTTTATTACAATTATTATTTAGGTGATTGAAAAAGTTTATGATCGAAACGGGCCCGAATTGGTTATTGATTTTCCACAAAAGTGTGCATTGTTTTTTAAAAAATGTACTGAGATTTGACTGACTGAGTGCTCTAGCATGTCACCCTCATGGGCCTCAGACTCGGATATCACACAAGATGTCGGGTACGAGTCCCGAGAAGGTGGGATTATACAACAACTACTTTTGTGAAAAGAACTTCGTAAATGAAGTTAAGCTCCACTTCAATGACTCTAAGAGAGCGTCTTTTGGCTTAAGGGTAGCAAAAAGATCTCGATTTTCTTTTCACTCCTTGAAACTAAAGATTAGATCGACAATTGGTCCCTTGAACAGATTGAACCACCTGTAAGCTTTTTGGACAACCTTCAGCTCTTCCAATGTTACTTTTTCAGTTACTGGGTCTTTGTCCTTCTCAGGCTCTACAGAAAATCAGCGACAAGTGTTGGAAGTCGTCAAGCTTTTCGCAATGGCAGCAAGCAAGGCAAGTGGTTCAACTGTAGGCATTCTTCAACTCGAAAAACATTATCAACTAGAAGAAGAGTAGGTATTTTGACCCAAAAACATGCATGGTCTGTTTCGTGAACCGGCGTAACCGATTCTCCAACAAATCGGCCAGTTCTCCAACAAATCGGCCAGTTCTCCATACTGCTAAGTTTTTTATTAAAATTGAACCAGACTATTAACTGATTCACATTTTTTTAATTTGAACTGGTCCGATCTAGTTTTTAAAACCTTAATTTTACCAAACCGAAACTTAAAGAGTTTGATCTGTATATATCACAAAGAATCGACAAATAAATCACGACTAACACACCCCCCAATTGTAAACTGTTCCCCCGCTGTACGAAATGGTGCACTCAGACTTTCCAAACACCCAAACTGCCATCAGTTCGATCCTATCTGGCTCAACCCTTATCCTCCTCAAGCATGTACCTTTTGGTCCACATGACAAAATACCTTCCTAATAAATGCTAGAAACGATGGGGTTAGAGAGAGAAATTAAACGTTTCTAGAGAGAGAAACAACATATGGCGAGTCCCAGCTACAGGTTGGACGCCGAGCGGTGGCTAAACGCGGCGGAGAAGCTCCTAGGCGCCCGCGATCTCCACGCTGCCAAAAGCTTCGCGACGAGGGTACGAGAATCAGATCCTAGGCTTCTCGACTACGCCGACCAGATCATAGCCGTGGCGGAGACGATCCTCGCTGGCGAGCTGCGGGTCCACAGCGGAAACCATGACTACTACGCGATCCTCCAACTCAATCGCCTGACTCAGTCAATGGACCTCATCGCGAATCAATACCGTAAACTCGCTGTCACACTCAACCCGACCAGAAACACTCTCCCCTTCGTTGATCAGGCGTTTAAACTTGTGTCCGAGGCCTGGTTCGTGTTCTCCAACCCTTCGAAGAAGGCATTGTACGACCACGAGTTGAGGATGAGTCAACTCGGACAGCAACTCGACCCCTACAATAATAATGTCCATAATAAGGACCAAAATAATCAAAATCAGTTCGGTCAAGTTGCGGGGAGCGAGCCACCGGAGATACCGTTTCGGGCGGTTTCCGGAGTGACTGTTGTTCAATCGCCGGTTGCTCAGCCGTCGGCTCCCGTGCCAACGCGGGGCACAACTCTTCTGAAATCAACAGAGTCTCCTCGGCCCCCAATTCCGCCTCCAAATGTGGATGAGCCGACCCGACCTTCGGCATTTCGAGCAACTGCTGTACCAAACCGGACTGCTGCCCAGGCGGTTACCACCGGATCAACCCAGAGAAATAAGACTCAGGCTCGGCCGAGTGAAACAGTGTCAGAGGTACCGAGTTTTTGGACTGCGTGTCCATACTGTTTTTTTCTTTACGAGTATCCTAAGGTTTATGAAGGGTGTGCATTGAAGTGTCAGAACTGCAAAAGGTCCTTTCATGCTTCTGTTATACCATCGCCGCCGTTGACTGATAAAGATCAGTACTTTTGCTCTTGGGGTTTTTTTCCGATCGGCTTTTCTGGGGATAATGGTAAGAATTTGGGTGGATCAGGTTGGTCGCCAATTTCTACAATGTTTGCCACACCTTCGCAAGCTGGTGGTATGAAGAGTACAAAGCCTACTAAGCCAAAAGTAGTTTACAAAGATGATGACTTTATAGACCTTTCTGATTCGAGTGAGCAGGACTCGGATGATGATGAGTGGGACAGCAGAAAAAAGAAGGCGAAAAATTCGAGGGGAAGAGGAACCCCTAGTAAAATTGCGAGGAAATCTCAGAATGAGAGGGCAAAGAAGGCGAGCAATCAAAATGTGGATAGTGGGGTTAATGTGCAGGACAAAGCTTTGGTGAAGGAGGAGGGCACTAGTGGGAAAAAGAAGAAGGGGGCAAAGGATTTGGGTGAGTTAGATTTGAACGTTATGTTTAGCAATGAGGTGGAGGAACAAGTTCCAACAGCCAGAGAACAGAATGGGACTGGAAATGAAGAGGAGGACAATATCTCTGGCATTGCATTTTTTGAGGGTCTTGATGAGTTTTTGAGTAGCTTGCCAATACTTTCTGTTGTTGGGGATGATAAAGCTAAGGCTAATTAGTGAAGTGAGATGATCCTTCTTTTTGTTGTTCATATTGCTGCTGCTGCTGCTGTTGTTGTAGTAGTTTCTTGTTGTAGGGCTGTAGTACATTGTATAAAGCTACACCATTTTGTGTCCAACATTGCCCTCTTAGTTTAAAGGTCATATTTATAGCCAGCATGTGCTTTTATAATTGGTTAGCTGGCTGAATTTCTTTCAATCTTTTCTGTGTGGATTTGTTTTTGGCGCTCTTCAACACTGTATGCACTGCCTGGAGAACAAAAGGAAGTCTCTTTCACCGTTACTGTGGACATGATCTTTGATCTGTAAAAGATAACTCATGAGGTCGTTTAGAGAGCATTTTTAACTGATTGATCTCAGTTATTTGGACTTTACCACTTTGTCGATCATCATAGTTTTGATTATTGTGCTTATCTTTTGTTTTCCATTTAAGGATTGCATTTATATGCTATATCAGAGTTACATGTCTGGTAACTGATGAGACGGGTATTGATTATATGTTATTTCATTGGAAGTTTGATTTCTTCATTGTGAATTTGCAAATGAAAGGCATTAGTTGGAAGCTGCAGATATCTACATATTTCTTGATAAACAATATGTGTACATAGAATATTATTGACTCAAAATGCATGTTAGGACTTGAGTGTCATTAGCGTGTTTTCAATTTTCAGCTGGAATCAAATTTAATGTCTAAAGATTTGGTTACGCAAATAAAATATAGAAATGGTAAGAGCCAGTTCATCTTTCCCATCAAGGGCAGAATCTCAAAAAATACAAGGGGGATAAGATATCATAATGTTTTAGGATCAGAAATCATTATGCTTTTTGATGTTGATTGTATTTTCTATTGCTAATGTATGCATGTGCTTTTTTAATTTGTCAAAGGTGAACCTGTCTTATAGGTGTTCTGGAAAGCAGCCTGAGTTAGCTTCTTTACTTTGTGAAGTTTCTAGGCATATTCTTGTTTGTGACCGTGAAATATTTTCTGAAGCTAGTGCATTTGTTTACCTTAAAGTCATCAGTTGTAGCTATTGTGGATGCTATGTGTCCTCTTATGTCATGTCTTAACCATTAGTCTTGTATCTCCTTGGACATGCATGCTATTCTGGATTTTGTTTTGTCTAACTCTAGCTTCCCTTGTAGTTGCTTAAGTTTCACCATCTATGGTGTACTTGAATAAGCAACCATATCACTATTTACTTCAATGTCAAGTTCTATAATAGGCAATGGCGAATTTGCAATTCATTTGAGTTATTTGGCCTGCTAATTGCATCATTGCTTTTTTGGTAGGATGCAGAGTATCCCTGAGTTTTACATGCCTTGCCTATAATATCATCTAATTCAATTCATATTGGCATATTCCAAGCATCCATTTTGTAATGCATTAGGCTGGATCCAGCCTTTCTTTGGCAACGTGTCTCTAACAGCAATATGTGAATTGCGAGTCTGATACTGGGATTGACGGTTAAGTAGTTTTCTAAATTTGATTGGTAAACTGTGGGAATGGATAATGAGGAAGTGTATGCCTACAAAAGTCAGCTTTTGCTTTTTGACAGCCGATTTGCTCCTTAAATTTGCTTATCTCAGAAACCATAGTGAGGACGAATCTATTTTGTTACCATTTTACTTGGCCAGAAGAAGGATATGAACTTTTCTGATCATTTTAGGTCACATACTTGTTTCCTCATCACTTGCATCTAGTTTAAGGTAGTTGACAACTAGAGAGCATAGCTATTTGGTTGAGATTTGAAGTGCGTATAGCTCTTTGGTTGAGATTTGAACTGCTGAGATGTACTTAATACTTGTTTCCCTGCAATGTCCTAAAGGGCTTGTAGCCTTCCTTAGGAGGAATGTGGGATCTGTGAACTTCTGACTCTTGTAGTGGAGCTCCCTGTCCCATTCGGATTTAATTAATGAAATAAATACCCCCTTCCTTGGGCAACATCGTATTTCATGTCTATAGTCTGGATCAATTTCTGATAAGAGGCTCTGAACTGCAGAGCCATTGTATGTATACAGCTCTTGTTGTTTCAACTTTTGTCATTTTGTCACTCCTTTTTGAGTCTGCCATAGAATTTGTAGTAGTCACTTGTCACAGAGGACGAACCTGTGTGTCTTGAATTTTGAATGCAAATGCTAGAACCTAAGTTTGCGGGTAGTAGTTATGATCGCAAGGTATAACTGCCTCTCGATGTTAGGAGCTTTTCTACAAGCATTCTATTGAAAAGAAATGGCAATGGAACACAACCGATTAAGATCCATCCTGTAACATTGCTGAATATAGTTTTGGGAATCTAAAATGAAGTGCCCCATCTATACGACCCATCGCCATATCCGTATGATGTAGAATAACACAATCGCTGCATATTTACTGCTCACCAACTTAGGAACTGGGGAGGATTTTTACTACTATTAATGAGTACTGAAGGAGATGAGTTAGCTATGCCGTTTGGAAACACGTTCATGCCAGTCACGCTATCATGAAGATAAATTCACAAAGCCTAAGGAAATAGTTGGGAAGCTCTCTCCTTTGTACACTAGCAGAGTATCCTCCTGCCAACCAACTTCTAGACCCAAGCCAAAAAACATAGTTTCTTCCGAATATCAAATTATTGTTCTTAAATCTTTAGGTTCGGCATAACCTCTATGTTTAAACTCAAATATAAAAGCAGTAATCATGGGATATTCATATGCCTAGCTACTATGCTATTATCCTATATTATTGAAGGCGAAAAAAAGAAAGAAAGAAAAAGATGTTCAGGATATGATTTTGTAAAAAATAAGAATCTAGGATAGGATGAAATCCTGATTCAAATGGAAAACCATCTTTATCATGCTGATGCCTCGCATGTAGTTGGAACAATAATGTAGGTAAATGTCATTACACAATACTTCTTATTACGAACCTGTCTGTGTCCCATTTTCCTATCATGATCCCCACTTATGGTTGAATACCAGGTAGACATGACCCCTGTCCTAATTGCCGAGAGACGACGACAATCTTTTTGGAGCAAAAGTTCAAAGACGATTACTTGAAAGAATTTCTGTTTCTGTTATAATATGCTGCAATCATCAAGAAGTCTTATAGATCAGAAGAAGTGAGAAGTAGGGCACATCAACCCCTCGCCAAAGAAATGTGATTAATATTATACAGGTATTGACAATGTTATGAATACCGTACCGGACTTGATATCGGATTAGGTTCTAGAACGGTACTGTACCAGTACCGGTCAATACCGGATACCGTTTCGGATAATTTTTTAAATTTATGAAATAGTCCCTGAATTTTTTTAAAAATTACAAAATAGTTCATTGTCATATTATACAGACTACAATTATACTCTGTCTCCAAAAATTATAATAATAAATAATAATCACAATTTTAATTTAATTTATAAAATTAATTTAATAATTA
>JAOSBN010142342.1:4864-25822 GCA_027563595.1 Erythroxylum suave | reverse complement strand
AGTTCACATGTGTCTAATTGAACTTAGATTTACACTTCATTTGTACATGATCTTTCTAAATTCTCCTTTCAATCTTTGCCCTTTGCATGTGTCTAGCTTATTCATAAGTTTACACCTCAAGAACACTTGGTTACTTTATATCATAGCTCAATTTCTCGTCATCTCATTTCTAACCTCATATGATCTCATAATATCCAAATTCTCACCCAATAGGAATTCAATTGAAAATCCCATAATGCAAAATTACTAAAATTGATTTTAGAATACTTAAACCTAAGCACTTTCTAAACTCCATGGACTAAAATTCTTTCAAAAATCCAAAAGTTTCAAAATGTTTTTACCTTCATTCTTCAACAAATGAAGGGATCCTTAGCTCAAAGGGAATCTCTTCTCTTCCTCTACTTGTTTCGTTTCTTGAATAATCTCAAAATCCCTCTTGTGGACTAAGAAAAGTCAAACCCCAGCTTGTTTTCTCTTCTTTCTCCCCTTCTCTTATTCTCTTCGTATTTCTCTCTTTTCCATGACACTTATTCTTTTTCTCTTCAATTTTCGTTCTTCTTTCTTCTTAAAATGCAAGACAACACTTATTCTTCCAAGTATGCCCTTAATGATTGAGAAATGTCCTATTTATCCTTCCATTCATGCCTTATTTCTTTTATACTTAAGTGTCTTGCCAAAAACACCCTTGAACATTCTAACATAACACTTTATTCTAGAAAAATATTCTCTATTGTCTTACGTTTCTAAGGATACCAAAATCCATCAATTCGGCTTAGAAATTTGAAAGTTAGGGACTAAATATTTCATACTGTTGTTAGACTAAAACCGTACACTATACCAAACTTCCATACAGAAATTGAAAGTCCTAGAGACTGAAATAGATTTCAACTTCTTCATGCCCTTTGTATCTCCATGTCTTTAGTTTATCTTGAAACAACAACCATCTCATTTGGAATCCTATAGATCCAGATATATTCAAAATACTGAAGCATGTTCAATAAAATATCCAATTCCCACTCTTCCTACCGATACCATTACTTTGATTCAATCCATCTTTTTTTTTTCAAATCAGCACCAGAAGCTATAATCTTTCATGGAGATGTAAAAATAAAAGTGTTAGGAAATCTAAGGGTTCAAGAATCACTTCATTTGGAGGCCAGATAACAAAATTATGGCTGAAAGAATCAAACAAGATTTGGTCCTTAATCATGTTGAACTTATCTCAGGAAAAATGGCATAACTTTTACTAGAGATGTTGGATTAAGATCATCTTAGGACAATTTCGAAGATGAATTAGATGTCTACAACTTTGTAGAAGATCTTGAGGTCAGATTTTATCATCTGAAGGGGTCAAAATGGACTAACAGGTAGATACAAACGAAACCAAATAAAAAGAAGATGAATAGGAAAAAGCAGACAAATGAGGAAAATTGCCATAGCTTTCCCCAAAAATATCAGATTTGTATGTTATGTAGATGGTTCGGAAAAGGACTCCAAGATATACAACTTTCATGAAGACCTCATGGATAGATTCTATCTTCTAAAGGGTCAAAAATGGAATAGAAAATAGGTACAAATGAAGCCACATGAAAAAGTAGACTAATGGAAAAAGATAGATGAATGGGGAAAATTGCTATAACTTTCCATAAAGATATCAGATTAAGATGTTCTTTATACAGTTTGAAAGAGGACTTCAATATCTACAACTTTTATGAAGGTCATAAAGATAGATTCTGTCTTATGAAGGGTCAAAAATGGAACAGAAGATAGGCTAGGTGAAAAACAAAAGAAGCAAAAAGCAAAAGAAGCAAAACACAGAAGAAGCAAAGCACAGAAGATATGACATCATCACTGACCATATGACATCATCACAGAAGAAGTGAAACATAGAAGAAGCAAAAAGCAGATGAAGCAAAACACAGAAGATATGACGTCATCACAGACCATGTGACATCATCACAGAAGAAGCAAAAACATAGTAGAAGCAAAAAGCAGAAGAAGCAAAACACAGAAGAAGCAAAAAGCAGAAGAAGCAAAACACAGAAGATATGATGTCATCATAGACCATGTGACATCATCACAGAAAAAGTGAAAACATAAAAGAAGAAAAAAACAGAAGAAGCAAAACATAGAAGATATGATGTCATCAAAGACCATGTGTTGTCATCACAGAAGAAGCAAAAACATAAAAGAAGCAAAAAGTAGAAGAAGCAAAACACAGAAGAAGCAAAAAGAAAAAGAAGCAAAACACAGAAGATATGACGTCATCACAGACCATGTGGCATCATCACAAAAGAAGCGAAAACATAGAAGAAGCAAAAAGATAAAAGATACATCTTCCTTTATAAGAACCATAACTTTCAGTTATGATGTCTAAAAGTTTCATGTTATATATCGTTGAAAAGATAAAAGAAATATCTACAATTTTCTAGAAGAAATCTTTCTCTAATTTAGCCTAAAACAATCCAGAATTGCTCTCGAATTCAGAACACAAATTTTTACGATCATCCCCCAATGTACTACACCCAATTCTCAACTTCATGACAAATTTTGAGATTTTTAAAGACAAAATTTAAATTTGATGTCTTAATAATAAATGTATCCATATGTTTCTAGTTTAATCCAAACAAAGAATTGTCTCATTTAGATAACTAAAGAAAAATTTATGGCTAATAGACCAAAGCACACTCAGAGCACATTTTCCAGATCAGCCACCACTTTTGTTTCCAAATCTTTCCTTATCACAACTCATACCAAGATCACTCTTTCTACTCCCTATACTTCTCATTTCTACACATTTAAAAATAACCATACTCAGAAGTTGTCAATGAATGCATGTACACTTATTTTTTGCTATGTGCAAAAATTCAAATTCATATGTATGTATGCTGACATGCTGCTGAGTATGAAATGCAAATTTTTCTAACTCCCACATTGCTATTCTCTCCATTAATGAAATATGGGTTCTAACCCTTAATATGGGGATGGGATGTTACATGGTGCTATGTATTTCCTCATCTTAATTGATGATCATTCACGATATAGGTACATGTACCTACTATCTCACCGCCATAAAGCGCTCGATGTGTTTAAACACTTTGTGGCATAAGTTGAAACCTAAATGGAACGAAGAGTTAAGACTCTCCAAACCGATCATGGACATGAATATCTCTTTGATTTTTTTAAAGAGTTTTGTAAGGAAAAGGGTATACGTAGACAACTCATGATTCCTTATACTCCACAACAAAATGATGTTGTAGATCAGAGGATTGAACTTTACTTAATATGGTTAGGTCGATTATGGTTTAGGTTGGTCTTCTAATTAGTTTTTGGGTAGGTACGCTGCTTACGACAGCCTATATCCGTAACCATATGCTAAGTAAAAGTATATCTACCACTCCATACGAATTATGGAATGGAAGAAAGCCATCTCCATTTGTGCTTATGGGGTTCAGCTAGTTATGTGCACAACCCAACCCATAAACATGGAAAACTTGGTCCAAGAGCTACTAAAATGGTGTTCATTAGGTACCTCGAACACTCCAAAGGGTATGTGATGTTTGGCGAACACCCAAATGGTGGCATGGCTGAAATTGACTCTCATAATGTCAATTTTCTTGAGGATGAGTTCCCAAGTATCAGTGAAATAAAAAAGGACCTTGTTTTGTATGAGTTGCAGTAAGACGTACAATTATCTGTTGGTAAGATGGGGGATTTAAGCATTCACAATATCACCAAAGATAATACCACAACTCCTCCAAATGAAGTAGATGGTTGGAATAGTCCTACCACCTTAGAAGGTGGAAACCTGCTTGTTGATGAGAATTAAAATGAGGATGAGGTTAGTCGTCAACCATTAGTCCCTGAACATGAGGTTGGTCTAAATGTTCAGAATCCCATGCCTCAGGGCGAAAGTGGGAGAGATTCTCTATCTGAACAAGCAAACAACGAGGGTCTTTGTATTAGAAAGAGTAAGCGTGGTAGAATTCCTCGACGTCTTTTTCAAACAAAAGAGGAAATTTTCATATGCACCCTTATGGAAATAAAGGAACCTACCTCTTTTCAAGAGGCTGTTGATTCACCAGATTATGAAGAATGGATCGATGACTTGAGGGATGAGATGGACTCAATAGCAAGAAATGAGGTTTGGGAACTTTTTAATCTTTCACATAAGCGTAAATCAATTGGAAACAAGTGAGTTTTCAAGATTAAACATATGGAAGATGGGTCAATTAAAAAATTCAAAGCCCGATTGGTGACAAAAGGTTTTACCCAAATTGTGGGAATAGACTATGAGGAAACTTTTACTCTTGTGGTAATATTTTCCTCAATTCGCCTACTTCTGGCCTTGGTTGCCCATTTGGACTTAGAGTTATTTCAAATGGACATAAAGATTGCTTTCCTCAATGGTAGTCTTGAGGAAGAGATATATATAGATCAACCTATTGGGTTTGTTTCAAAAGGTCAAGAAGACAAAGTTTGTTGGCTTAAGAGATCGATATATGGTCTTAAGCAATCTTTCAGAGCATGGTACTTCAGATTCCATAAAGCCATTACTTTGCTTGGCTTGTCTATGGTGGATGAAGACCATTGTGTGTATGTCAAGAAAACTATAGAAGGAATTTTGTTTCTCTCCTTGTACGTTGATGACATGCTATTGGCTAGAAACAACTTAAAGATGATTAATGCCACTAAATGGTGGCTATCCTCCGTCTTTGAGATGAAGGATATAGGTGAAGCCAGGTATGTACTAGGTGTAGAAATAGTGAGAAACCGTCCCAAGAAGCTTCTTGGTTTATGTCAAGAAGATTAAATCATCAAAGTCTTGGAACATTTTAAGATGCACTATTCAAAACCTGTTGACACTTCGGTTGAGAAGGGTCTAACCTTAAGCCTTGATCAATGCCCAAAAATAGATAAAGATAAGAAGAAAATGAGCATGGTCTCTTATGCAAGTGCTATAGGAAGCTTGATGTATGTCAAGTTATGTATAAGGCTAGACATATGCTTTACGGTTAGCCTGGTAAGTGGTTACTAGAGTAACCCTAGGCCTACTCATTGGCAAGTTGTCAAGAGAATCTTCCGCTACCTTCGTGGTATAAGTAACCTAGTCCTTTGCTACCAGGGCAGAGACGTAAGGTTAAGAGGATATACAGATGTTGATTAGGGAGGTGACCAGGATGAGTCCAAGTCAACCTCAGGATATGCCTTTGTCCTTGGTGGAGAGGCAATATTGTGGTGCATTAAGAAGCAGGACTACATTACTTTGTCAACTATAGAAGTAGAGTACGTTGTTTATTGTCTCATTGTGCAAGAGGCAATTTGGTTGAGAAGTTTTCTTCAGGCTCCCAATCTCACCTCGAGAGTTCATGAGCCTATTGAAATGCTCTGTGGCAACACTGCTGCTATCCAGTATGCAAAGGATCTGAAATTCCATGAGAAGACCAAGCATATCAAAAGGTGTTATAATTTTGTTCAATATGTTATTAAAAAGAAAGAGGTTGCCATTTAAGTATATATCTACTAACAAGATGATCATTGATTCCATGACTAAACCTATACCTAGAGATTCTTTTAAAGCTCACATGATGAGTCTAGGTTTGTATAGGGTTTAGTTATGTAGATTAAACTTGTTCTTGTAATAGACATATTTTCCCCTTTTTTATTGAACATTTATGGAATATATTTTGACGTTTTTCCTCCTTTAAATGTTCATTGGTATACAATTGTGTGGTTAGGCACATTAAACCATTACAAGGCTTACAATTGACCCTATCACATAGGTAATCGCCCTGATGCTTGAGTAGCATGTGGGATGAGACTTAACCATATTAACACTGAGTGTATATAATATTAGGTTATCTCCATATTTGTGTTATATGGATGGTTAGTGATTGAACTATATAGTCGCCTTAGTTAGTCTAAGAGGAAACTCTGATGAGTCAAATATGAAGTACATTATTTCACAGTAAAGCCTTTGGCCGATTCACAAGTGTTAGGTTAAGCACTAAGTGTGTCGATCAAGTAGCTCAGGTTAGATTTTTGGGTAAATTCTAAACTTATGATTCACATGGTATATAATAGCGACGTATCCTAGATAGTGGGAGCTATACTTGACACACATGTCAAATTGTGTGTGTTAGATAATGACCTTTTGCATAGTGAAAATTAGCTTCCCTCTTTGTCACTATGTGACCCCTATAGACATTTATGTCTGTATAATGCCCTTTGACTTAGAACTGTGTTATGAAGTTGAGGCTTTGGTGTCGCCACTTTAATATATTTTTCAAGGACTAAAACGTATACGGTCTAGCGAAGTATATTAGGAAAGTAATCAAGCTAAGATGGAATACCATATGTGTCTAAGGAAGAATCGTTTCGTCTTCACCATATTAGCCCAGGTGATTATATA
The DNA here is from genome assembly GCA_027563595.1 of Erythroxylum suave. Classification (NCBI taxonomy): domain Eukaryota; kingdom Viridiplantae; phylum Streptophyta; class Magnoliopsida; order Malpighiales; family Erythroxylaceae; genus Erythroxylum; species Erythroxylum suave. The sequence goes on along the minus strand of JAOSBN010142342.1, from coordinate 19,410 downwards.
GTCTATATAATCAAATAATATCATTAAAGCATAAAGGGAAGTATGCTATTGGTGATGGCCTCGAATGGTTTGAGGCATTGTTATTGTGAAAGTGTTATGTAGTTAGATGGCGACTTAATATAACACTACTAGTTCATTTTTGTTCATACACCTCATTTCTTGTATGAACGTGAGAAATAGATTGGTATGAATATGTTTTATGATAGATATGGCTTATGTGGTCGAGTGGGAGTTGTTGTATTAACGGCCACAGCAACCACTTAAGAAGTGGATAATTGAGTGTTAAGATGCTCCTTTATTTTTAAGTGAGTAGTTAAGAAGATAAATGCAAGTGGAAAATCCTATTTAAAATGGATTAAATGGGACTACGAGATGTTAACGCCTTCATATACAAAAAAATGCTAAAATCTTTATATACCAGATCTCACACAGATTGACCATTGGAGTGATCAAAACTTGAGGTGTGATCTTTACGGTGGATTTTATAGCCACGCAGTTGTCGATCATGTTTATGACTGTAACTGGAAACTATATAGGCAGAAAGCAGCATAAAAATCAATTCGATTCCTCATCAAGGTTAGTGATTTAACCTCATTAATACCATCATGATCAAAAGCTTCTATATTTGTGTAAAAATAAAAACAGAAAAAGAATGATGAAAAGGCTTTTGTATTTCAATATGTATAATTTAATTTATAAGGGGTATTTATATACATTCATTCTTATTAAATATCTCTAATTTTATGGTCTACAATCATATCATCTAGTTAGAATCAAGGATAATATTATATCAATGAGCTAGAATAAATGATAAGATAAGAGTGAATCTTATAATGATAAGATTATTGTTAACATCCCCCTATGTCATAGAAGAAGAGAGTTTGAGCTTGAAAACTAGATCTGTAAAGTGCCAAGGTGGATGAGACTTTTTGAAGATGTTAGCAATTTGAGACTATGAACAAATGAGAACAAGTTGTATGGCCCCTTGGAGAATATGATGTTGAACAAGAAGATAATCAATCTCGATATGTTTGATCTATTCATGAATGACACCATTATGAGAAATTTGCATAGCACTATGTTATTATAATAGAGAGGAATTACAGATGAGAAAGATACACTAATATCTTAAAGCAACCATTTTAACCAAAGGAGTTCAAAGGTAGTATCAACAAAATCTCTATATTCAAATTTTGTATTGGATCAAGAGACAATTTGTTTCTTACTATGCCAAGAAGTGAGACATGTTCACAGAAAGAAACAATAACTAGTGGTGGATCGATGGTCCGTTGGGCCCCTAACTCAATCGACATTAGAATAGGCTTGTAACTTTAATGGAAAGAGTAGCGGAAAAGAAGACCATGAAATAAACTATTTAAGACATACCTTAATACATGAAGAAAAACAGAGAAGTGAGTGGACAAAATGTGAATATGAATTGAGCTATAATGTGAAAAATATGAGAAACATCTGGATAAGAGAATGTAAGATAGATAAGACTACCAACTAATTGGCAGTAAAGTGTATCACTAAGTATAGACTCCCATCAATAGCAAAAAGGTAACTATTTGAGTCGAGAGGTGAGATCAGTAACATACTTTGCTTATGATAGATAGTATTCAAATTCATCTAAGGATATATTAAGACCCAAAAAGTAGCTCAAATTGCCTAAGTCTTTCATCTCAAACTACTAATGGAGAAAGGACTTAAGGGTAGAGGTACCTTATATGTCATAACAAATTATTATCATATTTTCCACATAAAAGAAGGTTATACCTTTGATCTATTATGGGAAGAAACAAGGCATGATCATAAGGGTTAATCATGAAACCAAGTTGTCTAATAGCAGATCTAAATTTACAAACTAGGCTTGAAGAGCTTATTTTAATCCATAAAAGGCTTTGTAGAAATGAAAAATCTTATTAGGAGGAAGATCATACCCCGATAGAGGTTACATATACTCTTGTTTTATGAGATCTCCATTAAGGAAGGCATTATTGACATCCATTTGGAATCGATTCCATATTTTGTTAGCAATAACAATAATGAACTACATATTGAGGTCAATTTGGCTACAGGAGCAAAGGTCTCCTTATAATTAATGCCATATTCGTGAGTGAATCCTTTAACAACAAGACAAGCTTTGTAACTTTCCACTTATTCATCCACTTGAGTCTATAAATATAGACCCATCTATAGCCAATAATAAACTTTTTTGGAGTTAAGTCAGTCAAATCCTAAGCATTAATGCTAAAGAGAGCATGTAGTTCTTCTACGATCATTTGATGCCATAAAAGGTTAGAGCTGGGCTTATGATAGGTGCAAAACTTATATACATAAAAAATAGTGGAATAAAAATTGAAGTCTTTAAGACAAACAAAGGGTTGAATTACTTGAGCGAAATGACGAGGAATATGTTGAGGCTTAGTAAATTATAATCAATAAGTAGAAAAGGAAGAAATGTTTAGTGAAGGAAGAGGATTTGCATCCACGGAGCATATAATAGAATCTAGCATTGCTTATGTTGAACTATTAAAGTTGTAAGATGGACATGTAGAAGAAATATTAAGAAACAAAGATATGATAGAATTAGAGAAAAAAAACGTAGTTGTAGGGGTTTGTTGACTCATAATTTTAAGACTATATCCTTTATGCTCTATGTCATACCTAAGAAAACAATACAAATGTGCTCTTGATTCTAACTTGGTGTGCTCATAAGATTGTTAAAAAACAAAACATACACATCCAAAAACTTTAAGAAACTAATAGTTATGAGAAACATTGAATAAACCTTACTGATAAGATCTTATCGTGCTATATTATTTCATATATGTCCTTTGTTTTAGATTTATTTTGGCGCTTAACTATGAAAATTAATGTTTGTTTTATTTTAGGAGATGAAATGTGAGGATTGTACTAAACTGGGAAACAATATTTGTAATAATTACAAAATTTTGGATCAAGTGGAAAGATTGCTACAGTGGATAAAATTAATCATTTGAAGAGTTGGAGTTTGACTGGAAGACTTTGTCTTATCCTTATCATGTAGGAATTTGAATTCATTTTAGATAGACATATTTACAAGTTAGAGTTCAACTAGGATTAGATTATAAACCTTATAAAATGAACATTCCTCATAATAGAAAGTGGTTCTCTCTTCTTACATTTTTAGCAATTCTTCAAATTCTATTTTTGTTATCGGAGCAAAAGCCATATGTGGCTAAACTCAGTTATTCTAATTCAAGGGGATTCAATACTCTAATTGTAACCTTATGAGGATTTGTGTTATAAATATTTTATTCACGTTTTAATTCAAGTATTTCTTATTTTGAGTTCTCATATTTCATGACTAATTAGTATTCGATTAATCTGATAATTAATTTAATATTGATTATTCTATCGCTATCCAGGAATTCAATGATTCGTAATTGTCATGAAAGATTGATATAAATAGCAAATCTTTTATTTATGAATTTGCATATTTAGCTTATGATAAACAAGAAAACTAAGTTGAATAATTGTAACTATCTCAATTATTTAATTTAGTATTTAGTCTTTTTCACAGAGCTTATTGCTATCATTTATTTGATAGGGAATGCTATCACACCTAGTCAATGGATGATAAGTTTTAGTTTCGATGTTAGGTTTAAGCTAAATAATTTAGAAAATTTTGAGACTTATTATGACTATTCTAATATGTTTCAGACTAACTATTTGAATTGTGAAAATATTCTTTTTAGACCAATGATCAATGATATAACTAGATGAGATCTTTCCCTTGAATTGAGTTTGGTAATCTTGAGTTTCTCGTTTTAAATTCAGTTGATTTAATTTGTTTTCATATTAATTTTAGTTAATCAGTCATTTAATAAAAAAACTCCCTATTTACTTTTATTAATTGAAATTAAGAAGCTAGTGCTTAGTTCTCTAGGGATTCGACCTAGTTCCATGACTAATAAAAAAAGTTTGGAAAATTATAATTATTTTGGGAGCTTCAACATTATGACCAAAATTTGGCACCGTTATCAGGAAACTAGTTTAGTTTCTTATTTTCTTTGCATTTTTATTTTACAGTTATTGCTAACTTCTTGTCTTGTATGACTTGTACTTCTTCGATAGAAAAATTGCAATATAATCTAGAAATTAGGAAGACAACGCATCGTTTAAGAAAAAAGACTAAGCAATGAAGCCGTCATTCCATTCAGACGTGAAAGTTAAAGTAGATCTAACAATTAGTGAAGACTCTAATTTTCAAGAAGCCGCAAAAAGATGGCAAATCTCAACCCCAGAATGTTGAGGGAGTTAGCAGCATTGAATTTGAATCAATAACCTTTATGCATTCAATTTCCAGATGTTGAGGTAGATTTTGAATTGAAATCTAGTTTGATTCACTTAATGCCCATTTTTCGTGGTCTTAGAGATGAAGATTCGAGTAAACATGTGAAAGAATTTCATATTTTCTGTTTTGGAATGAAACCACAAGAGGTGACAGAAAAACAAATTAATCTCAGGGCCTTTCCGTTCTTATTGAAAGATAAGGCAAATGATTGGCTATATTATCTTCCAACTACCTCAGTAACAATATAGAACGAGATGAAAAGAATGTTTTTGGAGAATTTCTTTCCTGCTTCAAGAGCAAAGAATATCAAAAAGGAGATATGTGGGATAGGAAAAATTATCGGAGAAACATTATATAAATATTAGGAAAGGTTTAAGGAGTTATGTGCCAGTTGTCCATATCATCAAATTCCTACCCAACTTTTGATTCAATATATTTTTAAAGGACTATTGCCAATAGATCAAAGTATGGTTGATGCAGCTAGTAGAGGAGCTCTGGCAAACAAAAAACCTAAGGTGGCTAGATAGTTGATATCGATTATGGTCAAAAATTCTCAGAAGCTTATGATAAGGTTGAATGGAGCTATTAAGCATGTGAACAAGGTAAGTAACATGCACCTTGAGGATAAAATTTCTGATTTAACCGCTTTAGTTCGTTAAATGGTTGTAGGTCAATTGCAATTGACAAGAGTGTGCGGAATATGCTTATTCTCTGGACATCTTACTAATATGTGCCCTACATTGCAACAAGACTCTCTTAAAAAAGGTAACTTGATAAGGGGCTTTCTTAGTAAACCTTAACGAAAGTAAGACCTTATTCTGATTCCTACAATCCAGGATGGAGGGATCATCCAAATTTAATCCTGGAAATTAAAGAAGCCAATAAGGATATCAACCTTACACTTTTAAACAACCTCAAGTTCCTACATATGCTCAATCTTAATCTTCAAATTCAAGTATATCTTTTAAACAACCTCAAGTTCCTACATATGCTCAATCTCAATCTTCAAATTCAAGTATATCTTTAGATGAAATTGTTAAAACACTTGCTAATAATACTCAACAATTTTAATAGGAACAAGGGTAAGCCTTCAAACTTTAGGAAATTAGATCACTCAATTAGCCACCCCGATGAGTAAGTTGGAAGCGTAAACATTAGGAAAATTACCTTCCCAAATAGTGGTGAATCCTAAGGAGAATGTGAGTGCAATGACTTTGAGAAGTGGTAAGGAAATTCAATTTGGAACTTCTTTAGCAATGGAGATAGAAAAGCATGATGATGGACAAAAGAAGGAAGAACTTCCACCTCAAGAATCAACAAAGTTTAAAAATGATTCATCTTCATCAATATCCATCAATGAATGTTTACCTCCTCTTCCTAGTAGGTTGGCTAAACCAATAATGAATATGAAAGAGAGATCTTAGAAACTTTCAAAAAGGTGGAAATTGATATACCATTTTTAGAAGCAATCAAGCAGGTTCCAAAATATGCAAAATTCTTAAAGGAGCTGTGCACAAATAAAAGAAAGCTAGAATAATTTTGGGTAAGAATGTGTCAACTTTGATAAATAGGAAATTACCAGAAAAATACAAAGATCCAGGTATGTTTACACTTCTGTGTGTTATTAGTAATAGAAAAACTGAGTGTGCCATACTAGACTTTGGTGCATCTATTAATGTCGTGCCATACTCAATTTATTGAGCTTTAAATTTGAATTCTTTGTAAGAAACTAATGTGATTATTCAACTAGCTGATCATTCATATATGCGCCCTATTAATGTTATAGAAGATGTTTTAGTTTAAGTTAACAGTTTAGTATTTCCAGTGGATTTTTACATCTTGAAAATGGATAGAGATAGTGTTGACCATTCAGCTTAAATTTTGGTGGGTAGGCTATTTAAGAAGACGGCTAAGACGATAATTGATGTGCAAGAGGGTACTCTTTCCGTGGAGTTTGATGGAGAGATAATAAAATTCAATATTTTTGAAACAATAAAGTATCTGAATGATATTCAATCCGCTTATCATATAGTTATTGTGGATTCATTTATGCAGGATATGTTTAAAGAAGGAAGTGTTGAAAATAAGTTGAAGTGTAAGACTAAATCGAAATTGAATGAGCAAATTAATGAAACTTGTGAAGGTGGTACCAGATCACCTAAAGTATGTCTATTTAGGTAATAAAGAGTCATTACCTATAGTTATTTCAAAAAGATTGACTAAGAGCAAGAGGAAGAGCTAGTTATAGTACTTAAGGAGTACATAACTGTAATTATGTAGAAATTGGAGAGGGAAAAGCCACATCAAGCATAACGATGTTAAACAATTACGCTCTTCGGGAGGTAACCCAGAATTTGATAGTTTTTAATTTATTTTGTTTGAGTTATGTATAGTTTGCATTTCGTTGATTTTGAAACATTTATATATTGCCTTAAAGGAAAAAGGGGTCTTAAATTTTGAAACTACTAAATCTCCTAAGGCGAGATCTCGCCTTATGTAATTTAGTATTCTTGAGTGAAGACCTTAAAATTTCAAACTATTAGATTTTATAAGGTGAGATCTCTCCTTATGTAATTTAGTGCTCTAAAATTCCAAACTACTAAATCTCATAACTCAAGATCACACCTTATGTGATTTAGTATTTTGAAAATTAAAACTATCATTTTTTATATTTAGCTTAATTATTTAATAGCATTATTTACTTAAATATTTTTTAAGTATTTAATATTAAAAAAACCTAAATTTCTTTATTGCAGGAAATTCGATGATGAATTTTACATCCACCCGGCGATGGCACAACCTCAACGCAGCACTTCCAAAGGCACCACTCATTCCAGCCACAACGTCCACCAACATAGCACAACGCTACATCCACGCACCAGTAGCCCTTGTTTAATACAGCACCCACACAACAACGCCCCACCCAGTAGTCCCTCACACACAACCAAGCTTCACCAGCAGCCCAGCCTAGCCACCAACGAAGCTCCATTCACGCCTCACGTAGCTCATCACAAGAAGCTCCACCAGCACATATCTCCACGCAAGAAGACAACAATAGCTAGATCTCCACCCACACATCACGCAGCTCCAGAGTCGCAAATGCACTAGCATGCCACACATCTACTTACCATAACGCCACCAGCCAATAAAAACACGCCCATAATAGCGTCACAAAAGCACCTTCACGCTCCCACTTGTTTTTTATTAGTTTTAGTCAAATTCTTTTGTTTTCTTTTAGTTCAATTTTAATTATTCTTAATTTGTTTTTAGTATTTTTTCCAAGTAGTTTTTATTTATCCTTTTCTATATTATGGGTCATTTTAAAGCTAATACCAAGCCCGCAACAAAAGGAAAATCGCCGATGAATGCTAATTCACATCATCAATCTGCTATAGGCTCAAAAATCCGTACAACAGAGAAGCGTGCGCAGATAACATTTAGATGCTCACAATTCAAGGAGTCCTCTATTATGCGCCTTATTTTTTATTATTTTATTGAGATGTGAGTATCTTATGCATACAATAGGGATGATGAATGATTTAGGTGTAGGGGAGTGAATGCTTATATTTTGATGAACGTTGTGATTTATGCTTGAACTCATGAAGAATATGATTCCTGGTGATAACTTCATCTTTTTTATTGTTTTTCATAAATAATCCTTGAGTTAGGATATATTTTTGGTTTAAGATATAATGCATGAGAGAGAAAAGCATGGCTAGTGTTTTCATTAAATTATTTTAAGTATCTCATTGGTTATGTTGAATGAAAAGTGTGCAAGACTTGATACAGTTTTACACCTAATTAAGCTTTGAGCCTAAGAGCATTCATCACATATGTGCTCATACATATCTTTTGTTGTGTGTTATGAAACATAGTTTGTTTGTGCTAGAACTTGCTTTTGAATACGTGTTGAGACCACATTTTTGATGAATTGGTGTGTGTGTATATATATATATATATATATATATATATGATGATGAGGGCATTTAGGATGACCATTTTTGACCTAAGTCTACCTTACTTTTTATCCTTAGAAAACCAATTTGTGCCTTAACCTTTCTCTTCTTGCATAATAAATTTATTACAAGCCAAATTACCGTTTTTGTTGTTGATATCTTTATCGATTTTGAACCCCCTAAATTAAAGGAATTGTACCAACTTATTTGCATAGGATTTCAATTATTTCCCTGAAAAGTTAATTGGATGATTCAAGTTGCACTGTTTTGATTTTTTATAGAATGGAGGAGAAGTATTAAAAAAAACATCCTATTTGATTTTTTTGTTTTAAAAAAGAAAAAAAAACAAAAAGAGAAAAGAAAAAGAAGAAAAGGGAAAAAAAGAAAAGAAAAAGTGATGGAAAGGGATGCTATATGAAGCAAATGAAGTGGAAAGATTGATGCAGTGGATAAAATTAATCACTTGAAAAGTTGGATTTTGATTGGAAGACTTCACTTTATCCTTATCATATAAGAATTTGAATTCATTTTAGATAGACATCTTTACAAGATAGAGTTAGATTAGGATTAGATTAGAAAATCTTATAAAAGGGACATTCCTCACAACAGAAAGCGGTTCTCTTTTGTTACGATTTTAGCAATTCTTTATCTTTCTTCTATTTTTGTTATTGAAGCAAAAACCATATGTGGCTAAACTCAGTTATTATGAATCAAGGGGATTCAATACTCTAATTGTAGCCTTGTGAGGTTTTATGTTCTAAATCTTTTATTTATGTTTTAATTCAAGTATTTCTTGTTTTGAATTCTCATATTTCATGAATGATTAATATTCGATTAATCTGACAGTTTAATTTAATATTGATTATTCTATCACTATCTAGGAATTCAGTGTTCCATAATTTTCATGAAAGATTGATATAAGTAGCAAATATGTTATTTATGAATTTGCATATTTAACTTGTGATAAACAAGAAAACTAAGTTAAATAATTGCAACTATCTCGATTATTTAATTTAGGGTTTAGTTTTTTTCACAAAGTTTATTACTATCATTTATTTGATATGGAATGCTATCACACCCAGTCAATGGATGATAAGTTTTAGTTTGGATGCTGGTTTGAGATAATTAATTTAGGAAAATTTGAGACTTATTACGACTATTCTAATATGTTTCGGACTAACTGCTTGAATCATGAAAATATTCTTTTTAGACCAATGATCAATGTTATAATTAGATGAGATCTGTCCCTCGAATAAAAATTTGGTAATCTTCACTTTCTCACTTTTAAATTCAGTTGATTTATTTTTGTATTAATTTTAATTAAGTAGTTACTTAATAAAAACCCCCCATCTACTTTGTTTAATTGAAATTAAGAAGCTAGTATTTAGTTCTCTATGGATTCGATCTAGTTCTACGACTACTACAAAAAGTTTGGATAATCAAAATTATTTTGGAGGCTTTGACAACCTAACAGATTACATATCGAGAGATTCAAAGTCTTTGAAATAGTGGATCCTAACATCTATATCCTTTAATGCTCTCTGCCATAGCTAAGAAAACAATATAAATGTGTTATTGGTTATTAGGCAAGAAAGTTTGTGAAGTTTGTATCTTTATATCATTATTAGTGCAAAAAATTTTAATATTACAAGAAAACTAAGTTTGAATCATATTATCAAAGCAAGATTAAATAAAGAATAGTTCAGATCTATGTTGTGTTAGATAGATCCATGTATAGCAAGAAAAATTATCAATAAAGATAATATAATATCTAAGACTACCCACAGTATCATGAGGTACAGGGCCTAAAATGTTAGAGTAAATCGGATTAAAAGGTGTTAAAGAAATGGAGTCATTAAAGAAAAGAGTAAGGTATGACTTTTAGACAATTAACAACGAATACATCAAAATGTTCAGTCTTAATGGAGCCTAGAATACCACTAGAGATTAAAGATCCTAATCTAGAAGTAGAAGGATGACCTAATCAAGAGTGCCAAGTATGAGAAGTGATAGTACTAATAACAAACCTGAAGGGAAGATTTAAGGAAGTAAGCTCAAAAATAATCTAACCTTATGCCTTTCTCAAGGGTCTATAGATCATGCATAATATAATCATGACTCGAAAAGGATAAGTTAACACCAAGTTCACATAATTGTCTAATAGAAATAAGATTTAATGAGAGTTCATGAACAAGAAAGGTTTTAGGTAAGATTAACTTCGTTGTGTGAATAATACCTGTATGTTGTTCATACACAGTAGAGTTATCAACATAAGAATAATGATATTGTTAACAATATTCAAGAATGGAGGAATCAAACATTATATGATTGCAACAAGAAGAATTAAGGTACCAAGAGGTTGAAGTCCTTAATGTGATAGATAAGGCAAGGGACAATATAGTACCAGTGTCTACTTAGAGCTGTTAAAGATGGGCATGAAGATCCTTTAAAAAGAATTTGAGAGAAGTGTTATCTATTGAACCCTTAGTGATAGCTGCAATAGTAGGAGTAGGCTAACAGGATATAGAGGAGTTACCTTGTCGAGAGTTTTACTTGAGTCTTTCCTAAATTATGAGAAGTAATGCCCAAATTTTTAATAATTTTTATAAAATCCTCTATAAAACTTCTAACCCGAGTTATGAGAAGTTTGAGGAGAGATATGAGTTATAAGAATAACATCAGTCGATGGAACAAAATTTTTCATGTGAAGTGCATTAACGTATTTTTCCTCTAAGATGAGCATCTTAATTATGGTGTTGAGATGAGGTAGAGATTTTCCATGAAAGAGAGACATGCAAATGGGTTCAAACTCATCTTTGAGAGTCACCAATAAATGCCATATATGTTGACGATCATGAAGATTTACACAGATATCAATAGGATTAAGACTAGGTCAAATAGGATAGCCAAGTGCTAATAAATCCTAAAGTTCTTACAATTCAAACACATAACTATGTATGTTTGTTTCGATTGTTATTAAATTTGGAGTTTTCCATATATCTGAATCTATCGACAAAATAAGATATAAAGTAATGATTTTTCAAAAAATTCGATACCTCTTTGGTTGTGTCAAAGCATCAAAAATCAAGTCTGATTGCTTTAACACATGTATTCCAAAGCTATGTTAAGATTTGATGATTTGTTCCATCTCAGGCGACTAATGCTTTTGTGAATGCATCAATGTCTTCATCTTTCCTTTTAGTAGGTTTGGTACTTTTTTAGTAACAATAGGCCAAAGGAACCTCTATTTAAGAAAGCTCCATACATCCTCATTCTAAAGATCATAATTGGAACCATCAAAGAATATATTAATAGGATTAGGAATGTATTAGGAAAGTCTAAAGACATCCATAGCGAATAAAGAAAATAAAATAAAAGAAAAATCTATTTATAGAGGTGGAATTTGATTATTTTGACCTTAAAATTGAAATAAAATGTCAAGAAACCTTAGGAACCAGTTTAGTTTACAAAAGAACTAGGAGAAAAGTGGTTGAATCGGGTAGTCAAATTGTTGGACAATTATTTTTATATTAAACCAAACCAATAGATATGAACTGAACTAGGAGAGGAGTTGATGCAGACACATGGATAAACAAGATAGAGACATGTGCATAAAAGAGAAAGATCCATATGGAAAAATCAGACAAAGACATGTGGACAAATAAAACAATATGTCACCAAATATACTATAGGGTACTAATTGTGATGACGACTTAGTGTTGACTAGGATGATGATATGACACGACTAGGATGATGATGTGGTATTGACTAGGATGATGATATGTCACTAACTAGGATATTTGATGATGTGGATATGTTATAGCGGTTGACATTTGTGATTACATGGCATCACAAAGCTTCTTCCTTTTAAGACTAAATGGCGTCATTTTGTTTAGAAGCTAAATGACATTGTTTAAATCTTCTCCTTCCTCCTAGCAGCTATAGTTAGGATTTTTTGGGTTCAACGTCTTTTAATGATGGATGAGGGTTGTGCGACAACATATGATGGTTTTTATTAGCAATGCTATAATCTACCAAACAAAGGAAATTTTTGGTATATGATAAATTGTTTTTGGAGTAGATTGAAAACCTAAAATGCATGGACAAAAGATTTCAAGGAAAAAGTTGAAGAAAAAACTTTAGACTTTTTCTCCTTTTTACAAAGGAGCCTCTGATACCATGTAGAAACTAAAAGTAGAGGAAAAATGATGAAGAGGCTTATATATTTTTATATATATAATTCAATGTACATGAAGGTATTTATATATAATTAGTCTAACCAAGGAGCTGATCATTTGCATTTATTTTTTTTATGTTTTATGTTTTGGTTTTTAAAAAAAATTTAATAAAACATGTTTGTTTGATTTTCTTGTAACTTTTTTTGAAAAATAAAAAAAGAAATACATCTATGTAAGCATAAATTGCACGTTTTGGAATTTTCCCAACTTGTTTTAAAAACCAAAACAACATCTTTTCTTTTTTCTTCCCTTAATATCCTTCCCTTACCTTATTTCGTTTGTTCTTTCTTCTTCCCTCTTCCTTATTTTATTCTTTCTTTCTCATATTGATCGAATAGCTTGAGGTGAATCTTTCTATTTCTTCATCTCTCTACCAACCAGGTACCTTTGTTTCTCTTTTTCTCTGTTACTAACACCTTTTTTGATTGCAGAATAAAGATGTTGTGGATTCAATTGTTTTCCATCTTATCTATGATTTTTGAAAATTTTGAGAATGGGTTTTTGGTGTTTTGTTCTATCGTGCTTTTTTTAACTCCAAACAAGAAAGTTGGGAACCAACTCATTGTTTTAGAACTACTAACTACGATAATGGTGAATTCTAATGTTTTGTATTTCTTACTAATGAAAAAAACTCAAATCTTCTAGTTTCAACTATGAGGTATACCATAGTAAGGAAGTGTCAAATTTTTCTTTTTAGTTCATGATCATTTTTTGTTCTTTGTATGATGAATAATCTGTTGCCATAACTACCATACCTTGTTGCATTAAATACAAATAATGCAAATTTTCCTACTATTGATGATGTTGCAATCCCCATTTGATCCTAAAGGACCTATTGAACATTAAACTTTGATCTTTATATAGTTGTGCTTGTTTAAAAGGTGTGCATGTTATCTTCAAAATGATGTCATGTTGTCCCATTAGTTTTCTATCTAAAATCATGTCAAATTTTTATATTGTAATTGTAATTTCATATCCTTAATATAATTTATTGTAATTATATTTTCATTATTTGTAATTACATCCTCATTCTTATAATCACCATAATAATTCCTAACTTATGATCAACAATTTAAACCTTATTTTAATCTTTAAAAAAGAACATAAAAGCAAATAGCAAAAACAAAGGATTTTTACATCAAACTTTTGTTTTTTTAAGCTCTTAATTTTGCTATATAAGTAAAACTTAGTTTTCTAATTAATGGTGCATCGAACACCTTATATTAGTGTGATAATTTTTACTATAGTTTGTGATTATCTTATGATTATTTATCATCTTTAGTATTTATTCTTTGTGAAAATTGTTGCGATTGATGTTTTGTTTAAAGAGCTAAGAAAAAGTCCTAGGTCAAGAATGGGTATTCACCAACATGAAATTTCTTATGTATTATAATATTTTATTTTCACATTTTTATGTTGTCACTTATATTTAATTACGATTAATGACGAAATCTTTGAACAATATGAAATTTTCTAATGATTGTATGGAAATAAATGAAAAGGATGGGGTATGGAATGATATTAGAAAGATGCATTTAATTTCATAATTTTTCCATAATAAATTATAATTTTTAGATTAATATTTCATTAAAGACAATTGTTTGCATAATTATCTTCTTCTTTATAAAGCCAACAATAACATAAGTTTTTCTTTTCAGGATAATACTTCCTTGAAGAAGTGTAGAAGGGAAATCGAACAACTATTACATTTTCCAAATCTGATTGGAAGAATATTAAGGCAAGTCTTTAAATAAAATTCAAGAAGCAATATACTAACGTTTAATTAAAGAATAAGTATATTGCATTAAAAGCTAGATTGAAGAATTTCAAGAACTTAAAGAAATAGGAATCGGTTACAACTCATTCATTAGTAAAGTTAATGTTATAGATGAGTTTTGGGAAAGTATATTTAAGATAAAATATATCTTATTTTTATTAATATATTATATTATATAATATTTGTTCTCATGTTTCCCTTTCATCATTTTAAGTACGTAAAATGGCTTACAAATT
>JAOSBN010142315.1:0-25825 GCA_027563595.1 Erythroxylum suave | reverse complement strand
TATTGAAGAATATTTCTATTACATATATATATATATATATATATATATATATATGATACCATAATCTGCATCTACTAATGCAGCATTTATCAAGTTGAGGATTGGTCATGATTAGTTGGCATAACCTTGAAAAATTAATCAAAGCAAACGAATTATAGGTTAAACGAAGTATACATAATGTATCAACAGCAATGCTAATGCTATGTCGTTGCCCAAACATTCTTTACTGTCGTGTAGTAACTTAAAGCATTCGTAATTGAGCAACAAAAGTAATACTAGTACCCGTTCCTGAAACTTTGTGATCAAAAAGGGTAATAAGAGTCACTGCCCAATCTGTTAAAAATTAATCACAATGAAATGTAGAGTTTTATTGAAGGTAACCTGTCTCCACAGAGGTAGTCCTTCTGGACGGGGCCAGTCAAATGCGATCAGAGCATATGAACACATTTATTATCTATTCTATTTTTTGTTACTAGAGTTGATAAAATCTTCGCACGACTATGCTTTTTACACTTGCAGCTGTGAGTGTTAACTACCAGAGTTGGCAAGCCCTCAGGTTGGAAAGAAGTTGGTGTGATTCTTGGTGCCCCCAAGTTACAAGTGTTTCCAGCATTCCCATCAACCACAATTCGAAAGAAACATGCTTCCCGATTAATCCAGATAAGATGACCAATCAACTTGAACTTGAAATTTTATTAACGACATATTTAGAGAGCAAATGCATCAAAGATGAGCTGCCAATGGCATCTATGTAGGCATGATTCGTGCAAACTACCCCTTAAATTGAGTTATAAATTCAATTGAACAGCATGAAACTTAAAATGATCGATTATACAAACCCATAAAGCCCAGAACCTTAACATACCACCAAAGGACTAAACTTGAAGGGAGCAGAATCCCACACTGTTCTCCTTCAACTCAGCCACAACATTCTCTTGCCAGCAATCAGCGGCCTCCAATCCTTTAAAACGTAATAAGAAACTATAACTACAATTACCAATATCAAATAACCTCGAAATCGCATGTTTGTAGTACCAGAAGAAAGAGGAGTTTCTCGATGTGTCCCTTTATTACCAGTAAAAAGGGCGAAGATTGCTTACAATTCATCACTCTTCATTACTGCCTAGTCCTTAATCACATGCTAAATATGATCCATTGCATTTTGTATCTCTTCATCAAAAAATCGGTCTATAACTAGCTTTTGAAGATTGTCAATAGTGCAAAGTTGAATGTAAATATATAGTGGGTATGTCGTGGGAACTGTTAAAACACAAAAATATTAGGTTCTATCAATCCAATCAAAACAAAATTAAGACAGAGTTAAGATAATTGTAGAATTTCATATTACATACCTGTGTTCTGAAATCTGTCCAAAACAGATTTAAGATAATCGTAGCATTTATGATGGTGGTTGTGGATCAAAGCAGCGGCTGTTGCAGATGGTGAGTTGAAGAGTGACCCATTGCTCTTCTGATGTTTCATTACCATTTCCCAATCACAATAATTTCCTCTCAATCCTAATCCTTTCAAAGGATATGCCAAATGCCTTTCTTTTCCATCCATATGGTACCTAACGAGGATCATTAATTCATTTTGTTAAGTCACTTCACAACATCAGCACTTACTACCATCTTTTATTCATATGTCAGTTTAAGTTAAACTTCTAACCATCATTCTCCAGCAATAAACCCAAAGGCTTATGACCAGACTACTACTTACTGAATATAAATATTCAACAGCTTTCTCTGGATTGTTGTAAACAACCCGAAGAGCACGAACAACAGTATCTTTGTCCCAGGTCCCACTGCCCATATCAAGAATTTGCTGGATTGCTCCAGCTAAGTTATTTCAGGCAACCAAATTAGATGCTACTTGGCCATAGACATCTGTCAACAACCTGATTCAACAAACAATGTCGTTACAAAAAAAAAAAGAATTGTCCAAGTTATTAGGTAATAACTTTTGACCTCAAGAAAAACCTTAACTACTAAGAGAAACATTTGCAAAGTAGAGTAAACATGTTAGAGAATAAAGATACAAACTCAACAGGTGCGAGTATAGGTGCAGGTGCAGAAGTAGTAGTGGGAGCAATAGCAGGTGTGGAAGTAGGCCTATAAAACAACACACACAGAGACAAAAGACATCAACCATATATTTAATTAGTTAGCAGAAAAGTAATAAGATAGAAGTTATTCACTCACGGTGCTGGCACAGCTGCAGCAGTTTGTGTTGCAGCTGATACTGGCATACTTGTCTGTTGTGCCTAAATCAGCATTGAGAAGTCATAATTTGCATTATGAAATCAGTATTGAGAAGTCATAATTTGCACCTAATAAAAAGACTTGAACGATGTTGTTAGTGTTGGCCAATGGTCTTGCTAGATAAAGATATCTCTACCACAACACTAAAACTAAGCTGGCCACACTTTTGATGTGTGGATATCCACGACTCGACAAACCTATACCTTGCCACATAGTGTTGGGAAGGAGAGGAGTCGTTAGATGGAGACGTGTTCACCCTTTCAGCGTTGGATGAATGTTGTTGGATTGTACCAGCATAGCATGTATGGACAACTTAACAGACAAGAAACATGGGACATCTTGGAACCGAAATCTGGAGTCCCAACACATACTCTCTATCCAAGAAATGGGCCTATTAACATAAAATATCACAGTTACCATCCAAGAATGTCAGTCTTCGGCGTCTTCATGTAGTCCTCTCTACTGCTCACGATATCCGCAACTTCTTTCCAGTGCTTCTGCTTCAGATTTCCTCTGCTCAGCTCTAAGTACCTCTCTCCCCATGCTTCGATGAGCACCCCTGTAGCGCCCTCGCTCCAACAGTCTTCTCGTCCGCCTCCATTGGCCTTCTGGATCGGAAAGGCGACCGCTAACGGCGTTGGCTGCGGCTGAGGAGGAGAAGAGGCAAGAGTGACGGTGATCCGGCCGTTATGAGAGGGCGGAGGGGAGCCGGAGGCGGTAGAGTTGATGTCGTCGTCGTAGTCCATGAGAGAGTCTCACAGATCTGATTAGGGCTTGGAGTTGGTGCTTCGTAGAGAGAGAAGAGAGTGAACAGAGAGGGGTTGTTTGGTAAAGATATACTGACGACATCGGTGAGGGAACGGAAAGGACACGTGGAGAGGAGATACAGTTAGCAACATGCGAGGATTAGTATGTGGGAATGGGATTTTCGAAGAAATTGCAAGTGTTTTTCTTCTTTTGCCGAATTGAAAATGCAACGTTTCTACATCATAATGAGTCAAATGTTCATTAAGTTTATAAATAGAAAGATCAAACTCTTGTTAAGTCTACAATAAAAATGAACACATCTTAAAATTCTGTCAGGATCAAAATTTCTTAACAAGTCTTTTATCTAACGTCATGATCCAATCGAACTCAGACAATTTAACCTTTGCCAGTACAATTAGTCTGGTAGCTCAAACTGTTTTGATCGAATAAATAACGAATTACTACCATTCGCATGCAACCTTCGTTTCTTTGATACATTCTGCCAGTAATTATACGTGTACACAACCAAGCTAGTCCGTGATATAGATAACTACTAATTTTATTTGTAATATTTACATAATATTACAAAAAATTTTATTGCTTAAGTTTTATCTTATTCTATTTCGCAGATAATTAAATCTAAGTTTTAGACACTTTTTAGTATAATTTTTAGACAAATTTTACCGTCTTAAATAAATATCTAAAAATTTTACCATTTTTTAGATTATTTAAGACAATTAATAGATATGTTTAGATATAAGTGTCTAAAATTTGATTATTTTGTTGTAGTGTAATTAGTAATTGATTTATAATTGAAATTTGAAAGCACCTTTTCAAATATCAATTCACTCTAACCAGAGAATTTCATAAATCATTACTAATCAAGAACAGTATAATATTCTCTCTAATTACTTTAGAGTAACGAATCCTATATTGACTTACTCAACTATCTACATATGATTCATACTATATCCAATTACTACTGACTGAATTATCCTAAGACAATTAATAAGTAGCATCAAAACATAATAATTCCCACATTAGATACCTTGATAATCTAAAGTTTGAGGATTAATTATACAACCAGCATTATGAGATAATCCACAGACACACAATTAATGTTCCATTCGGGATTCTCATAATCAGGTCAGTTCAGTGAACTTATTCTCTAATAAACACCCGCATGTTTGTTTAAATGTCTACACCCGCATGTTTGTTTAAATGTCTACACACTTTAATCTATGAGATCAATTACTTTCTTTATACAAAAAATAAACATGTGCTAGTCTAATGATTTCATCAATACTGCTGGACCCTATTTCTGGAGCCCAATTATCCGAATGTCATAAAACGTAAGCTTGTATATTACCTTGTAGGGTTATTTCCATTAACTCTCATTAGCCATCATCGATTCATCTTCATTCTTATAACATCTCAAAAATTTCCTATTATACATATCAAGATATGCTTAAAAGCCAAAGTATCCTCATAACTAAGTCATGCTCCTCCAATCGATTCCCTCACTTTCTTTCCACTAATCCTTTTCAAAACAACACCAAAGGCTACCAATTTTTTTGGAGGGATAGAAAAATGGGTTAGGAATCTATTGGTTCAATAATCACATCATTTTGAGGTCAAACGATGAACTTATGGCCAAAAGAGTGAACCATGATAATGTCCTAAATCACATTGTACCTATCTTGGGATTGACATAACTTTCACTATGGATATCAGATTGTGGTTGTTTTTGGACGGTTTTGAAAAAGACTTCGAGATCTACAACTTTTATATAGACCTTGAAGAAACATTTTGCCATCTAGAGGGTCAAAATCGCTTCTTCTGGTGCCTATGCTTCGTCTTGCACTTCATCTGCTACTTCGTCTGGTGCCCACGTTTCATCCGGTGCCTTGTCTGGTACCTGTGCTTCGTCTAAAGGCCATATCTTTTGTGTTCAAAGTCTAAAAATTACAAACTTTATATTGTTGGAAAGCTAAGAAAAAGATCTACAACTTCTAAGAAGATAAATGTGTCTAATTCAGCCTAATTCAATACAGATTTGACCTAGAAGTCAGAACCTGCTTTGTCTGGTGCCTACATTTCATCTGCTACCTATGCCTCGTCTAAAAGCCATATCTTTTGCATAGGAAGTCGAAAATTCCAAAATTTACATCGTTCGAAAGCTAAGAAAAGAATCTAAAATTCCAAGGAGACAACTTTATCTAATTCAACCTAAATCAATACAGATTTTCCCTAGAAGTTAGAACACAAAATCTTACCCTTATGAGTGCTTGAAAATGCAAGATACAAACTTTGAAAGTCATGAGCAAGAACACAATCATATTTCATTATCATCAAAAGATAAGAGTTTTACAAAGATTTAATGGGCATTTCAAGCCACAATACGTCATAGCCCAAAACTACATAATTTACACAAAGTAGAATTGCTCAAAATGCAACTAAAGCCTTATTTTACAAAAACTAACTTAAAATACAAAATAAGCATAATCTGGAGAAATGCCCTTATGCTCGATCACTCGATCTCTTGTCCATAACCTAAAGATGGGACAAATGGGGGGTGAGCTTAAAGCTCATGGGTAACAATTTTATAACCAGTAACAAGCAAAACCATTGTAAAATTTACAATGCAACATAAAACACATATTTCTAAATTCTTAATTTATCAAACACTTTATAAGCAATCCAAATCATGCATTCAATAAACTTGTCAACACATAAGCACATCAAAATGGTTTGAGAGGTGCATAAATTGAACGAGCTAACACATTCCCATGAAATGGTACTGTGTAGACGTGAATAGAACGAACTAACACAATCTCACATAGTGGTCTTGCGTAGTCGTAAACATGAGGGAGTCCCTGAAGGAGCTCCATGCCACTTGCGGGCAGGCGGGAGAAACCTTTAGTCAAAGTACACTTGACATACAGAATGGACCAGACCAAACCCACATAACATGTATTTCATAACTTGTAAACTTGTTGCCCAAAATGACACTTTTTTTGAAAAGTGATTTCATAAAATAGTATTTATTTTTTTTCAAAAATTTTTCATTTTCGCATTCTTTTCATAAATCATTAATACAATATTCACATACCAAACACATAGCACTTTCTTGAAGCATTCAAAGAGCAATAAATGCACATTTATAAAACAATTGAAAAACTTTTACTTTCTTGATTTGGAAGAAACATTAATGGCTTATTATTCAATTATAAAAATGTAACCTACCTTGAATTCCTTGCTTAACAATTGGCCAAAGATGCCTCTCTTCTTTCTCCTGTTGCCTCTCCTCTTGATTTCCTTCAATATTGGCAAAAATCCCAATTCAATAAGACTTCCAATTGAAAACTCAAAGAGATATATACACCAAATTTGATCTTAGAATACTTAACCACGCATTTCTTAAGCTTCATGAACCAAAACCCTTCCAAAAATCCAAAAATTTAAACATAAACTTACTTTGAATCTTCACTAATTAATGAGTCTCTTGGCTTAAATGGAAGCTCTAATCTTCCTCTTTCTTTTTCCCTTCTTGAACAACTTCAAAATCACTATGTAAAACTAAGAAATTTGGAAACCTACTTTAGCTTTTTCTTCTTTTCTTCTTCTCCCACGACACTCTCTCTTCCTCTGTTCAATTTTTGTTTTCTTCTTCTTCAATTGCAAGATAACCATTCTTCTTCCCCTTTTTACCCTTAATGAGCCCAAAAAGTTCATTTTACCCTTCCTTATAAGCTTATATTCTTTTAACCTTAGGTGATCTTTCAAAAATACCCTTCAACCTTCTTACTACTTAATAAAACTAAACCATATAATAAAAATCCTACTAACATTAACATAATAATTAAACTCCAAAAAATTAATTTATCAAAACCTCATAATTTATCTAATTCATACTTAAATAAAAAAAATTTGTGGCCAACATTTCTCCCCCTCTTAAAAGAACTTCGTCCTCAAAATTCTTACTTGAGTCATTAAAGAGGTGTGGATACTTCTCCTTCATGGCTTCTAAGGGCTCCCACGTGGCCTCTTCCATAGAATGGTTTCTTCAGAGGACTTTGACTAGCTGAACTATTTTGTTCCTGACGACCTTTTCCTTAGTATTTAAAATCTCCACTGGACTCTCCTCATAAGTCAGATCATCTCTCAACTGGACCTCAGTGGTCTGAATGGTGTGAGAGGGATCCGATCTATACCTCCTCAACATGGAAACATGGAAGACATCATGTATCTGTGATAATTTCGATTGTAGTGCCAATCTATAGGCTACTGTCCAATTCTCTCAAGAATCTCATAAGGACCCACATATCTTGTACTCAAATTACCCTTCTTGCCAAACTTCATGACTTCTTTCCAAGGAGATGTCTTAAGGAAAACTTTCTCACCCACTTCATACTCCATTTCATTCTAGTGTGCATCAGTATAACTTTTCATCCTATCTTGTGCTGCTTTAAGGCTCTACGTAATTAAATTGACCTTGTCAACTATCATTTGAAGTAACTCTAATCCCACTAATCTCCTTTCTCCTTCTTCATCCCAGCATATAGGAGTTCTACATTTCCTCCCATACAGTGCTTCATAAGGTGCCAACTGAATGCTTGAATGTTACTAATTATTGTAAGCAAATTCGACTAATGGCAAATGCTCATCCCAAGCTCCTTTGAAATCCATCACACATGCCCTAAGTATTCCCTCAAGGGTCTAAATGGTCCTCTCAGATTGACCATCTGTCTGGGGGTGAAAAGTAGTGTTAAAATTGAACTTGGTTGCTAGAGCCTCTTGTAAGCTTCCCCATAATCTCGAAGTAAATCGAGGATCTCTGTCAAAAACTATAGAATCTGTACAATCTCACTATCTCATCAATATACCTCTTTGTTTGTACATACAGAGAATAAGTTTGTTTAATTTCCAAAAAATGGGCTGACTTCATCAAATGATCAACAATCACCCATGTAGCATCATGCTTCCTACTGGTCTTAGGCAAACTCATCAGAAAATCCATAGTTACCCTTTGCCACTTCCACTCAGGAATGGACAATGACCTTAACTTGGCTGAAGGTACCTAGTGTTCAGCCTTGACTTGCTGACACACTAGACACTTACTTGCATATTCTGCTACATCCCTCTTCATGTCTTTCTACCAGAAATGCTCTTTCAAATCTTTGTACATTCTGGTGCTACTTGGGTGCATAGTATAAGGTGCATTATGTGCCTCGTTGAGTATCTCATCCTTTACCTCCTAGACATTTGGAATACAGAGTCAGTTGCCTACAATCATAAGTCCATCATCCCTCACTACCACTTCAAATTTCTTACCATTCTAAATTTCTTCTCAGAGTTTGTTCAATTCTGCATCCTGTTTTTGCAAGTCCTTAACTTTCTCTCTGAGTATTGGTCTCGCTCTAAAATTTACCATAATGCAATCAGGCTCCTCTTGTGTCAAACTTATCTTTAGCTTAGCCATCTCTATCAATAACGCAAATAAACTGTCTGAGCGTAGGCTACGGAGGATTTCTTACTCAAGGCATCTATCACCTCATTTACCTTTCGTAGGTGGTGTTCAATCAACAGTTCATAATCCTTGAGCAACTCTAACCACCTTCTCTATGTCAAATTCAGCTCTTTCTGACTTAATAAATACTTGAGACTTTTATGATAAGTAAAAATCCTTATCTGAACCCCATACAAATAATGTCTCAAAATCTTCAGGCCAAAAATTACTGCTGCCAATTCCAGATCATGGGTAGGATAATTTAACTCATACGGCTTCAACTACGGCGAGGCATAAGCTATTACTTTGTTTCGCTGCATCAACACATAACCCAAACCCTTCCTTGAAGCATCACTATAAACTGTATAACCCTCATCTCCCATAGGTAAGGTCAGAATTGGAGCACTTGTCAATCTGTGTTTAAGCTCCTTAAAGCTTTTCTGATATTCATCACTTCAGAAAAACTTTTGATTTTTCCTTAATAACTTGGTCATTAAAGCAACTATTATAGAAAATCCTTCCACAAACCTCCTATAATACCCTACCAAACCTAGAAAACTCCTGACTTCTACAACTGTCTTTTTGTGCATGCCACTTCACTATTGCTTCAATTTTCCTCGAATCAAAATGTACTCCATCTTTCGAGATCACATGCCCAAGAAAGATCACCTCATGAAGCCAAAATTCACATTTGTTGAATTTGGAATAAAGTTCCCTCTCCCTCAGTGTTTGCAACACTATCCAGAGATTTTTTCATGTTCTTCTTCGTTCTTGAAATAAACTAAAATGTCATCGATAAACACTATGACAAACTGATCCAGATATTCCTTGAAGACCTTATTCATAAGACCTATAAATGTAGCCGGAGCATTAGTCAATCCAAATGACATGACTAAGAACTCATAATGCCCATGACGATTCCTAAAAGTTGTCTTGTTTACATCATATCTCTGATTCTGAGCTGATGATAGCCTGTCTTGACATCAATTTTAGAAAAAAACACGTGCCCCCTATAGCTAGTCGAACAAATCATCGATTTGTGGCAGAGGATACTTATTCTTAATGGTCACCTTGTTGAGTCTCCAATAATCAACACACATACGCCATGTCCCATCCTTCTTCTTAACAAATAGAACAGGGGCTCCCCGTGGCGACAAACTTGGCCTTATATACCCCTTCTCTAATAGCTCTTCTAACTGTTCCTTGAGCTCCTTCAATTCAACTAGAGCCATTCTATACGGTGTTATAGAAATGGATGCAGTACCGAGAATCAAGTTGATGGCAAACTCAATTTCCCTCACCGGTGGCAAGCCAGGTAAGTCTTCTGGAAACACGTTGGGAAACTCCCTCATAATCGAAAAAATATTCTAACTTCCTTTCATTCACATCAGTATCCACGACGTGTGCCAAGAAGGCTTCATACCCCTTTTTCATAATCCTATTAGCTAACAAAGGTGAAATCATTCTAGGTGATGACATTCTTCTGGCTCATCTGAAAGTCACCTTCTCTCCATTGTTAAAGTCAAACTCTACCTCTTTGATACTACATTCTAACTTTGCACAATATTTCTCCATGGCATCTATACCCAGTATATCATCTAGACCCTTTAGCTCTAGCGGCAATAAGTTTACTACTAGTCTAGCACCCTCAATAACTAGTTCACAGTCTCTATACACTTGACTTATTATCACCTTCCTCCCTAAAGGAGTGCTAACAATCAATGGATCTTCCAATGACACCAAATTCACACCACATAATGTCATGCTCGCATAAACAAATGAATGCATGGAACCAAAATCAATTAAGACATATACTTCAGAATTAAATAACTGAGTCATAACTATGACAACTTCAGGCACGGTTGTGGCCTCCTCTTTTATAATAACAAATACCCTGGCCTATGCCTGACCCCTTGGCTTTCTTGAAGGAATAGTCTTCCTTGCAGCCCCAGAACTGCCTACCCCAGTGATTGGCCTAGTTCCCACTATTTTTGCCCTCCTTGGGGCTTGCAACTGTGACCCCTCTTGCTTTGTCATCTGAGGACATTCCCTGATCATGTGTCCCTTCTCCCCACATCAAAAACATGCTCCAAGTAACTTGAAGCACTCTCCTTTGTGAAACTTTCCATAATGCTCACATTGAGGGTTCGTGTACCTGCTCCTCTCCACCCTACTATTGCCTCCCACAGTTGAGGTTTACGCCGAAGCTACCCTTGATTTCTTGCTCTTAGCAGAGGTGCTACTCCCCACCTAACTCTGAGTGTGGAAACTCCTTGTACTCCTCTCAAGCATTGGAGCACTCATTCCCTTATTGGAAGACTGCTCCCCGGTTCTTCCTCTTCTTATTCACTTCATACTTGATATTCTCTAGTTTCTCGGGCTGAAGTGCAACACATACCAACTACTGGTAGTCACAGAAGTTATAGATTAGCACCTTCTCCTTAATCCCCAAATGAAGTCCTCCCTCAAACTTGCGACATTTGTCCTCCTCATTCGCCACAATGTTGGCCGCATATTAGGAAAGTTGAGTGAACTTCAACTCATACTCACTCACACTCATATCCCTCTCTGTGAGGTTCAGAAACTCTCTAGCCTTCTCTTGTACATAAACCCTAGAGAGATACTTCTTCCTGAACACTTCCACAAAATCTCTCCATGATAACACCGGAGGCATAACTTGACTGTGGGGTACTGACTCCTACTAATGCAGTGTGTCCCCCTGTAGTAAGCTCACTGCATAATCTAGTCTCTCTTCATCAGAGCACTTCATTTGAAGCAGGACTCTCTCAGTCCTCTTCAACCATGCTTCAACCTCTTCCGAATTTGTAATACTATTAAAATCTACAGCTCCATACTTGCGAAGCTTATCACACTGTCCACCTCTCTCCACCGGAGCTAGCATCGAAACTTGTGACCCTTAGCCCATAGCATATATGAAAGCTTTAGCAAAGGCTTGAAAGAATCACATATCTATAGTAGGCATAGGAGGAGGAGCCAGTGGCATTTCATCTTGCACACTAGGTGCCTCAGAATCAGGAGCAGAGTGTGTCCCCGCGTCTTGCGGGACATACGATTCATCTGTACTTCCTCTGTAAGAATCAAACCGAGTCAAAGCTCCTCGAGTTCTTTTTCAAGGTTGCATATTCACTCCTTCAATTGAATTTTTTTTAAAAAAAATATTTTAATTCATGCTTAAAAAAAATTTTCAAATCATGTAAAACAATACAAAATAATGCATGAGGTTCATTTAAAAACAATGTATGCTCATTTCATATTTTAAAAACTAATCATTCAAAGACTAAGGTACTCCTAAGCCTAGTCCCCATCCTAGACCTAAATCTAGTCCCCATCATGGACATAAACCTAGTCCTTATCCTGGACCTGAACCTAGTCGCTCTAATGCCATAAGATGTTGGACCCCATTTGCGGAGCCCAACTATCCAGATGTCATAAAATGTGGGCGTGTATAATATCTTGTAGGGTCCATGAACTCTCATTAGCCATCATTAGTTCATCTTCATTCTTATAACATCCCAAAAGTTTCCTATTATACAGATCAAGTTATGCTTAAAAGCCGAAGTATGCTTATAACTAAGTCATGCTCCTCCAATTGATTCCCTCAATTTCTTTCATTAATCTTTTTCAATTCAACACCAAAGGCTACCAATTTTTCTCTTTAGGGATAAAAAAATGGGTTAGGAATCTATTAGTTCAATAATCACTTCATTTGGAGGTCGAACGATGAAGTTATGGTCAAAAGAGTCAACCATGATTATGACCTAAATCACATTTTACCTATCTTGTGACAATTGACATAACTTTCACTAGACATCTCGGATTGTGGTCATTTTAGGACGGTTTCGAAAAGGGCTTCGAGATATACAACTTTTATGAAGACCTTGAAGAAAAATTTTTCCATCTAAAGGGTCAAAATCGATTCATCTGGCGCTCTGTCTACTGCCTATGCTTCGTCTAGCGCTTCATATGGTGCTTCTTCTGGCCCCTATGTTTCATCTGACACCTCATCTGGTACCTATGCTTCATCTAAAGACCATATCTTTTGCGCCCGAAGTCCAAAAATTCCAAACTTTATATAATTGGAAAGCTAAGAAAAAGATCCACAATTTTAAGAAGATAACTCTATCTAATTCAGCCTAGATTAATACAGATTTTCCCTAGAAGTCAGAACACACTTCGTCTGATGCCTACATTTCGTCTGGTACCTATGTTTTGTCTAAAGGCCATATCTTTTGTGTCAAAAAATTCTAAAATTTATATATTTGGAAAGATAAGACAAAGGTCTACAACTTTGTCTAATTTAGCCTAAATCAATACAAATTTTCCCTAGAAGTCGGAACATAAAATCTTACCCTTATGAATGTTTAAAAATGCAATGTACAAACTTTGAGAGTCATGAGCAAAAACACGATCATATTTCATTATCATCAAAAGATAAGAGTTTTACAAAGCTTTAATGAGCATTTCAAGTCACAATACCTTATAGTCCAAAAATACATAATTTACACAAAGTAGAATTGCTCAAAATGCAACTAAAGCCTTGTTTTACAAAAACTAACTTAAAATTCAAAATGGCATATTCTGGAGTAGTGCCCTTATGCTCGATCACTCGATCTCTTACTCATAACCTGAAGATGGGACGGAATGGGGGGTGAGCTTAAAGCTCGTGGGTAACAATTTTATAACTGGTAACAAGCAAAATCATTGTAAAAGTTACAACGCATCATGAAACACACATTTCCAAATTCTCAATTTATCAAACACTTTATAGGCAACCCAAATCATGCATTCAATACACTTGTCAACATATAAGCACATCAAAATAGTTTGGGAGGTCCATAAACAGAATGAGCTAACACATTCCCATGAAATAGTCCTGTGTAGTGGTGAACATAACAAACTAACACAATCCCATATAGTGGTTTTGCATAGTCATAAATGTAAGGGAGTTCCTGAAGGAGCTCCATGCCACTTGAGGGCAGGCGGAAGAAGCCTTTAGTCAAAGTGCACTTGACATACAGAATGGACCAGGCCAAACCCATATAACATGTATTTCATAACTTGTAAACTTGTTGCCCAAAATGGAACTTTTTCCGAAAAGTGATTTCATAGTAGAGTATTTATTTTTTTCAAAAATTTTTCATTTTCGCATTCTTTTCATAAATTATCAACACAATATTCACATAACAAACACATAACACTTTCTTGAAGAATTCAAAGAGGAATAAATGCACATTTATAAAACAATTGAAAAACTTTTACTTTCTTGATTTGGAAGAAACATTAATGGCTTATTATTCAATTATAAAAATGTAACCCACCTTGAATTCCTTGCTTAACAATTGCTCAAAGATGCCTCTCTTCTTGCTCCTCTTGCCTCTCCTCTTGATTTCCTTCAATATTGGCAAAAATCCCAATTCAATAGGACTTCTAATTGAGAACTCAAAGAAATATATGCACCAAAATTAATCCTAGAATACTTAAACCCATGCATTTTTTAAGCTTCATGAACTAAAACCCTTCAAAAAATAAAAAAGCTTAAACATAAACTTACTATGAATTTTCACTGATTAATGAGTCTCTTGGATTAAATGGAAGCTCTAATCTTCCTCCTTCTTTTTCCCTTCTTGAACAACTTCAAAATCACTCTTTAAAACTAAGAAATTTGGAAACCTAGTTTAGCTTTCTCTTCTTTTCTTCTTCTTCTCTCTTCAATTTTCGTTTTCTTCTTCTTCAATTGCAAGAAAGCCATTCTTCTTCCCCTTTCTACCATTAATGAGCCCAAAAAAGTCCATTTTACCCTTCCTTGTAAGCTTATGTTCTTTTAACCTTAAGTGATCTTCCAAAAATATTCTTCAACCTTCTTACTACTTAATACAACTATACCATATAATAAAAATCCTACTAACATTAACATAATAATTAAACTCCAAAAACTTAATTTATCAAAACCTCATAATTCATTTAAATCATGCTTAAATAAAAAAAATTCGGGGCCAACAAACACCCGTCTTGATGAAACTACAACTAGGAACATTTTAGGAATAATACAAAAAATTGCAATTCAAATCTCATAATTATAATTGCATTATAATTTCTAATTGCATAACAATTATTCCATAGATTTTATCTTTATGATTAATAATTAAATAATTATAATTTCTAATTGCATAACAATTATTCCATGGATTTTATCTTTATGATTGATAATTAAATAATTAATAAATAAACAAAGATAAAGAATGCTTTTTATTGAATAATAATAATGTCATACTAAAAAACATTTACAACCAAATAGATTGGCTACAAGGGCATAAACTATCAATTATATCTAATTTTAACGTAAGTTTTACGTTCATCAAGGTTTAAAAAAAAGTTATAGCTATTTTATTAAAGGCTACTCATATATAAAGCCTACTATTTATAATTCTATTATGTACATCTTTTATTAATAGTTGATCTTTAGGCCTATAAAAAGACTTGTAATTGGTTTTTATAAAGGTGAGATAAGAAGTGGAAACATAAAAATTAGTTTTTCAGTTAACCTTTCTTTTCTTCTTCCTCTATGGCTTTCACCAAATTGGTATCAAAGCTTTGTTCAATTGAAGAACAAAACTAATAGCACCTGCCAATACCCACAACTCACCAAAACAAACTATAATCTATGGATGCTACGTATAAAGGCTATAATTGGGTGTCATGGCTTATTGGACCTTATCAAGAAGAGATATGAAGATCCTACAGACGAGGATATTGCAATTGTCAGTTAACTAAAAACTTGATAGCGAGCAAAGAAGAGAGATCAAAGTGCACTCTCAATTATTCATCAAGTGCTAAATGATGACGTCTTCGTAAAGAGAACCAATGTGAAAAAAGCCAAGGATGTATGGGAAACTTGAAAAACTTCCATGGTTAGAGTTAATATAGGGAAGAAGGGGTAACTCCAAACTTGAAGGGATGATTTTAAGTTGATTTTCATGAAGGAGAAAGAGTTCATAGTAGATTATTTTACTCGAGTATTGACAATGGTGAATTCAATGAAGCAGCTGGATGAAAAGATGGAAGAAACAAAAGTAGTAGAGAAGATTTTGCTTTCTCTCAATATGAAATTAAATCATGTGGTTGTGGCATTAAAGAATTGAAGGATATATAGTCCATGATCATCGACGAGTTAAATGAATCATTGTTACCTCATGAAGAAAGAATGAAGATGACCCAACAAGAACCAGTAGAGCAAGTTTTGCAAGAAAACTTTTCCTTTAATCATATGAGAAATGACAGAGGAGGAAGAGGTCAAGGTCATGGTAGAGGCCAATATTGTGGTCGAGGTGATGGTCGTTGTCAAAGAAAAGGCAAAGAAAATTCATTTCATGAAAGTGGAAACATGATTTCTGAAATAATAATTAGAGAAAGGATAAAAGTCAAGTAGAGTGTTGTGCATGTAGGAAACACAGTTACTATTCTTGGGATATCAAATTAAGAGTTATGATAAGGAGACAAATTTTATCTTATGATAAGGAGACAAACTTTATTGAGCATAAGGAGGTGGAAGGTAATACTCTTTCATTTTCTTAAAAGGAAAAGGAAGGCTTCATAGATAATGGACAACACATAATATCTCTACAATGACACAAGTAACCACATGACAGGAAGCATAAGCAAATTTCTAGAGTTAGATACAAAAATGATCAGGAATGTTAATTTTAGAGATGATACAAAGGTAAATATTAAGGGAAAAGGTTCAGTGATTTTTCCATAAAAGATGGAGACCATAAACTTCTCAACAATGTCTAGTATATCCCAAAATGAAGAACAATATTTTGATCATTAACAACTTTAAGAGAACGGACATAAAGTGAAAATGGAGAATAATTATTTGTGGCTTCAAAATTAAGATGATAGACTTATTGTTAAAACTGCCATGACAAAGAATTGAATGTTCATGTTAAGTGTGATAACGGTGAAATTGAAGTGTTTACAAGCATGTGTCAAGGATCCTTCATGAATTTAAGGACCTCAAATTTGAAGGGCTTAAAATACTAGAAGCAAAGACTATGGTAAGAGGAGTTCCCAAAATCAACCAACCGAATCAATTATTCGAGGCATATCTACCTAGGAAACATGCAAGAAAGAGCTTTCTAAAGGCATCACTTTTGTAAGCAACTAAGTCTCCATAACTTGTGCATTGGAATGTGAGTGGTCCTATCAAGCCATAATGTTTTAATAAATGCTCATATTTTGTGCACTTTACTAATGATTACACGAGGAAGACATGGGTTTTTTTAATGAATAAGAGTGAAGTCTTTTAGACATTTTCAAAAACCAAACTTCTTGTTAAAAAGGAAAGTGGAAAAAAATTAAAGTTTTAAGAACCAATAGAGGTGGTGAGTTCACTTAATGAATTCAAAGACTTTTGTGAGGAAAATGGTATTCAATATCCTATGATGATTGTAAGAGCACCACAACAAAATGGAGTTACAGAGAGAATGAATAGGACAATTATTATCATGACAAGGATGATGCTAAAAAGTAAGAATATGCCTAAGGAGTTTTAGGCTGAGGCAGTTGCATATGCAATTTATCTCTTGAACCTTTCACCTACGAGGAGTTTAGAGACAATAACCCCTCAAAAAGCATGGAGTTGATGGAAACCAAGTCTAAGAGTTTTCATATCTATTGACTATGTTCATGTATCTGGACAAGAAAGGACAAAACTTAGTGGTAGGGGCAACAAGATGGTGCTTCTTAGCTATATTGAGAACTCTGAAGGGTACAGATATTTTGACCTTGTTTATAAGAAATTTGTGATTATTAGTAGAGATATGGAGTTTAAGGAAGAAGCCTCATAGGATTGGAGTGTTTAAGAAGAAGAGACATATAGTTTTCTTCCATATTTGGAAGAAGATGAGAATGAGGGCTAAGAAATTGAAGGAGAGAGTTAACATCCTTTTACACCAACTTCTTCCTTATTAAGCTCAAGTGAATAACCTCAAAGATTTTAAAGCATAAGAGATCTTTATGATGCTACCAAAAGAGTAGACAGTTTTTTTTATCCATTTGCACATAATAAATCTTTGAGTTTTGAAGAGGTTGTTCAATATAAGAAATGCGTGCAAGCTATGGACAAAGAAATATATTCCATTAAGAAAAATGACACTTGGAAGTTTGTCACACTACCAACTGGTCAGTAAGCAATTGGGGTTAAATGGGTTTTATAAGCTAAAGAAAAATATAAAAGGAGAAATTGAAAGGTATAAGGTAAGACTAGATGCAAAGGGTATAAAGAAAAGCATGGTGTAAATTATAAAAAGTATTTACTCCTGTTGCTTGCCTAGAGACAATACGATTATTGGTTGCTCTTAAGTCCCAAAACTAGTGGACAATTCACTAAATGGATGTGAAGTCAGCCTTTCTAAATGGTGCTCTTGAAGAAGAAGCTTATGTGGAAAAACCAAAAGGATTTATGGTTGAAGGACATCAAGATAAGGTGCTAAGGTTAAAGAAGGCATCGTACGACCTTAAACAAGTACCACAAGCTTGGTATAGCCACCTCAACAAATATCTTTATGAGAATAGTTTTTGAAAATGTATTCATAAATATGCACTTTATGTTTAAAAAGAGAGAGAGATGATATTTTGTTTGAGTTCATTTATATGGATGACCTCATTTTGACGGAAATAATTCACAAACATATGACGATTTTAGGAAGGCAATGACTTGAGAATTTGAGATGAATGTTATAGGGTTTATGTCATATTATTTAGGGATATAAGTAAAACATTGGAGTAATGAGATATTTATCTTTCAAGGGTCATATGCAAGAGAGATTTTAAAAAGAGTTTAAGATAATAGATAATTGCAATCTTGTGAATAATCAAATGGAGTATAGGGTAAGACTCTCCACGGAAGATGCAGTAAGGAAAATTGACCCAACCACATTTCGAAGCCTTATGGTAGGCCTAAGGTACTTAACATGCACTAGATCTAATATATTATTTGTTGTGGAATTAGTGAGTCAATTAATAGAGAATCCAAATGAAGAACAAGTGTGAGCCACAAAGAGAATTTTCCTATATTTGAAAGGTACTCTTGATTATGTAATTTTTTATACTTCTTAGAATGAGACTCACTTAAAGAGGATATTGTAATAGTGATTATACCGGTCGTATTGATGACCGGAAGAGTACTACCAGGTTCACATTTTCTTTGGAAAAAATGCAATTTCATAGTATTCAAAGAAACAATCAGTTGTACCACTCTTAAAATGTGAATCAGAGTTTGTTGCTACAACTACTAGTGCATGCCATACAATATGGCTAAAGAGATTGCTAGATGAACTTCATTTTGCATAAAAATTAGTGACTAAAATTATGGTGCACAACAAATTAGCCATTGCTCTTACTAAAAATATGGTGTTTCATGATCAGAATAAGCATATGGATGCAAGATTTCATTTTATTCAGGATTGCATTAGCAACAAGGAGATTGAGGTAGACTACATCAAAACTCTTGATCAAATAGTTGATATTGTTACAAAACTCCTAAAGAAAAAGATTTCAGCGGCTTACAAAGATGGTTGGAATTGTGAAGAAGCCAAGTTTACTTCCAGGGGTCGACAATGTTCGTTGAGAGCTTTTCAATTAATTAAGGCGACTTCATTTCTTCAATAGTAGTGACTGTAATTGTAAGGGACATTTTGAGAAGACAAACAAATGCTTTTATTGGTGAAATAAATATAAATATGAAGCTTATTAAGTCTAATTTTAGATAGAGTAAGTTGTAGGTTCATGGGGGTTTTCTAAAAAAAAAACTATAGCTATTTTATTAAAGGCTGCTCAGATATAAAACATGTTATTTAGAGTTCTATTATATGCTTTTTATTAATAGCTTATTTTTAGGCTTATAAAAAACTTCTTAATTATAAAAGTAAGATAAGAAGTGAAATATAAAAATCGGTTTTTCTTTTCTTCTTTCGAAACATTTATATTGTATGTGGGTGATATTGATATATATGCCAAGAAAATGGCGTCGCAGATTATGACACTCTAGATAAAACCTAAGGGCCAAAATCTTTAAATGTCAGACCTACCATGTTCATATTATAATTCTCACGATAAAGATAGGAAAGAATCATGACATATTATTATATCTCAAAACTTGTATTATATTTGCATTTAAAACTCAACTTTATTTCGTTTAAGAAGGGAAGAAAATTCCATAAAAAAATAAATACATCAGTATATTGGTACTCTTTCATTCCTCTATTTATTACACTCCTTGCTCATGAACGTCAGCTCACTCTGAAAGAAGTTTCGACAGAAACTACTTTTATTAGAGGACTGACCCATTGAGAGAAACACGGAGACTTGTCCACATGAAATAAAAATACAGCTTTTCACCTATAACTGTGGGAAACAATTATAGGGAATAGTAGTTGGTAGATTTGTCTGATTCCTGCAGAAAAATCACCTCAGAAAGCGATCCAAGAATACCATACACATATAGGTTGCTTTTTCTCCACTTCCGCTTAAAAAGAATACTAACTTCACCACTCTTCTAAATCTCTTAGTCCTAAAGTTGATTAAGCATGAGAAGCTAATATCTTAGACCGACAGTTTCAGCATTTTCTTAATATCTCTCGTTGCCACAGAATAGACTGGTCGATGGACAAGGCGGACAAAAATGAATGGAACCAATAGTTTCTTTCGATCCTTGAGGAATATATATAGATAGATAGATAAAGCTAGGAGGACTCTTCCCTACAAGAAGATATTGAAAGGCATTGGTTCGGAACTCTTTTTTGTGTCAACCAATGGGCTCTTCTAATTTTATCGTTGTGTACTAAATTACTTGAAAAATCAGTTTTTAGGTAAGCACGGTTGAAATGCTCATTGGCTGTTCTATAGTTTTCACCTTTTGTATCACGAATCTTTGTAGTGTAGGGTTTGCCATCATTGCTTTGTACATTAATATAATCCCTTAAACATAAAGTGCTCAGTGTTGATGATGAATGAGAATCTTTTGAACGTATGATAATGAAACCTCAACGCGACTTGTCCTTGAAAAATGAAAGCAACAATTTTGTTCTTTACGTGATCGAAAGGAAACTACTGTGGCATTTCCGGTGAAGTGAATTTCAAATTCTGGTATCAATTTGTATAAAGGACGTCGACTTATAATGTTAAAACTCTAAAAGAAGCTTATAATTAACTGTGATCCATATAAATGTCCTAGTGATTCGGACCTTATGATTGGATTGGTTGAGCTTCCTAGTATTTATAAATAATCAACTTCACGGCAATTTCTATTTTAAAACTTTATTACAAAATATTTATAAATAATTTAATGCAATAAAAACATTCCCAAATAAACAAAATCTTGAAGAAGATTCTTGTCTTCTACTCATAAAAAATAAAAATAGCAAAACTACCGAATTAAGTGTAACGCGTAGAGCAAACTTTACTATGCACCCAAGATCGTCCATGAATGCATTAAAAATGAAGAAAATTGAAATACCTAATTTTGGTTCCATCTCAACTTTGGAAGCTTTTTTATGTTATCAGATGCGCTCAAAAGCTCTTGGTTCGCTTGTGTAAATTGATCATTGGCTTAAACTCTAGGTCTTTCTGTGTTTTGCACAAGACGCGACGCTCTTAATGGGTCGGAGCTCTGAAATGCTCGCGAATTACATTGCCACCACAGGAGACCTACCTTTATATATATAAGCTTCCATATCAGGCTTCCTCATCACAAGGCCGATACGGTCCAGATCCATACTGAAAGGGACCCATTTTTCACCTGGACTTCGACCCATTAATTTAGATCATTTATTGGGTCACCTTATTACCTTTAATTGGATCAAATTGCATTACTTAACTGGTAATTTAGTGAAAAACGAAATCATAATTAATAACTGTCCATAAATGAAGAAAATGACAAAATTGTTCTTAAGGGCAAAATTGTCCAACAATCTCCCCCTTGGACAGGTATTAATTGTAGTTCAAGTTTAGTTTTAAAAAATAGTTTGAAAAATCCTGTTAAGTCACGCTACTGTAATGGTACCAAAAGTTTTAAAAATCATTTAATACAAGGTAATGGAAGTCCTATATTCTGTCCCGCAAGGCTTTCGATACCGGAAGATATCAGACACATATATCATATGTGACACAGGTCCAATATAATCACAAATACCTAATACCTCACTATCATGAATGGAAAAATGGAGTGTGGTAGACTATGATGATACCCTTATGATCTAATATGTATCATCTTCGTCTATAGGCCTCAATTTCTCTAACTTTATGCTGAACCGCAATAGAGAAATCAAGTTTTCTCTCACCAAATGCCAAACAGCATTAGAAAAAACTTGTTTCCTCTCTCACTGGAGGAAACCTTTATGGGATTAAAATTTATATCCCCTTATGTCATTTGAGACTTTAAGGATATCCAAATAAACTTAATGTGTTTAATGACATAGGTTTAAGGTCAATCTTTATTTATGCCCAATGACCTTAAATGCTTAAGTTCAACACAAATCTTAAGACTTTTATATGTATTATGACTACATGCAAAACATTTATAACTGAGAAAACATGGACATATAACTAATATATATGATAATGTCATAATACAACCAATGTACAAAAGTTTATGGAGCAAAACAAAATGATCCCTAACTACTGTTGTCAAAAGACTTCAACGCCCCATACTGGATACATGTCTAGCAAACGCTAGTGGGCGAAGTCCTTTAGATAGTGGATCAGCTAACATGTCTTCTGTCCTGATGTGCTCCACTGCAACGTCACCAGTTCCTTTATGGTCAAATACTTGACCTTTAGATACTTAGACCCTATGATATTCTTGTTGTTGTTCCTAAACAACACTGCAGCAAGATTATCACAGCACAACTGTATGGGTCTAGCGATCGAATCCACCATAGATAGCTCAGAATTCATGTTTCTGAGCCAAACCGCCTTTGTAGCAGCACCATAACATGCAACAAACTTTGCATGCATGGTCGAGGAAGTGACCAGTGTCTGCTTGACACTCTTCCACAATACAGCACCATTTGCTAACATAAAAATGTATCCTGATGTGGACTTGCGGTCATCTGGACATATGGCAAATTCTGAGTCCGTATACCCTGTGAGATTTAGATTGTCGACTCTCCTATATGTTAACATATAATCCTTGGTACTTTTAAGATATCTCAACACTCGTTTGACTGCATTCCAATGACCAATACCTGGATTAGCCAGATATCGACCTAGCAGTCCAACGGCAAATGCAATGTCCGATCTAGTGCACACTTGGGCATACATCAGGCTACCAACAGCACTAGAATACGGAACATTCCTCATAGCCTCTCTTTCAACGTCATTCTTTGGACATTGTGCCAAAGATAATCTCTCTCCATAAGAAATGAGTGCTACAACAGGTCTACATTCAGTCATATTAAACCTTTGTAGTACCCGCTCGATGTATGCTCTTTGTGAGAGACTTAATATGTGCTGAGATCTGTTCCGGTGAATCTGTATATCGAGGACAAAAGATGCTTCACCTAAATCCTTCATGTCGAAATTTCTGGCCAATAGTTACTTGAGTTCATGCAATATGGTCAGATCATTTGACGCGAACAAGATATCATCGACGTACAAAAGTAAGAAGATGACTTTGCTCCCCTGATCTCATGGTATAAGCATCTTTCGACTTTGTTTTCCACAAAGCCGAATGAGGTTAATACCTCATCAAACTTCAAGTACCATTGCCTGGAAGCTTGCTTCAGACCATAGATTGATTTATTCAACTTGCATACTTTATCAGCTGCATCTTGATCCTGGAAACCTTCAGGTTGTTCCATATAGACCTCTTCATAAAGGTCGCCGTTCAAAAAGGCAGTCTTTACGTCCATCTGATGGGGCTCCATATTATAATGGGCCATCAATGCCATGATCACTCTAAATGCATCCTTTGAGGATGCAGGAGAGAAGGTGACATTGAAATCGATTCCTTCTCTCTGAGTGAACCCTCTGACAACTAGATGTACTTTAAACTGCTCAACTTGGCCCTGTGCGTCCTTCTTGGTCTTGAACAGCCACTTGCAACTAACAGGTTTGCAATGTTAAGGTAAATCAACAAGCTCCCGCACCTTATTATACCTCATAGCTTGCATCTCGTCCTTCATTGCTTCCCACCACTTATCTGCATGGGGACCAAAAACGGCTTCTGTAAAAGTAACTGGATCCTTTACATGTCCGATATCATAGTCTTGTTCTCCCAAATAGACTATGTAATTTGATGAGATAGCAGGTTGTCTCTCTCTGGTGGATCTGTGTAACTGCACAGGCTTCTGTACCTCAGAAACCTCCACCTGAATAGATGTAGGTTCCTGTGCCTGCATAAGCAGGGCACTGGGGCCCAGGTCCACCGGAGCTGACTGTATGAGGGGTTGATACAATATAGTGGTTGTATCAGTCCTGCTAGGTTCTGGAGGTTGTGAAGGTCCTCCCTCATCATAGACATCAAATTCCAAAAATTTTTCCATCTGTGATTCTACAATTCTGGCTCCTCTCTCTCTACAGTAGAATCTGTAGCCGTTAGAGTGGTCGGGGTAACCCACAAAATAGCAACGAGTTGAATGAGATTGCAGCTTATTTTCATAAGGATTATATAATCTTACCTTAGCAAGGCAGCCCCACACACGAAAGCGTGCAAGACTTGGCTTTCTCCCAACCTAAAGCTCAAAAGGCGTCTTTATCACTAACTTGCTTGGGACTCTATTTAAAATGTATAATGCCTTCTTTATGGCTTCACCCCATAAGTACTCAGGTAGGTTAGTCTTGCTCTGCATTGACCTTATCATGTCCTTTAGGGTGAGATTGTGTCTTTCGACCACACCATTTTGCTCAAGACTACCTGGCATAGTGAACTGGGCCACTATCCCAACTGACTCTAAATACTTGGCAAACGGACCCTTTTCTTGTCCTGTGACCCCATGTCTGCTATAGTATTTCCCTCCTCTATCAGAACTGACACACTTTATTGATTTTCTCAATTGGTTCTCAACTTCAGTTTTGAAGATCTTGAATAAATCAAAAACTTCAGACTTCTCTTTAAGCAAGAACATATATTCATATCGGGAATAATCATCTAAAAATGTCAGAAAGTATCTTGCATTGCACATTGCAACAGTGTATGGGCCACTAACATCCGTATGTATGAGATCTAACAAGCCCGAAGCACGAGTTGACCCTTTCTTCTTTATCTT
This sequence comes from Erythroxylum suave, assembly GCA_027563595.1. Lineage (NCBI taxonomy): Eukaryota > Viridiplantae > Streptophyta > Magnoliopsida > Malpighiales > Erythroxylaceae > Erythroxylum > Erythroxylum suave. The sequence goes on along the minus strand of JAOSBN010142315.1, from coordinate 1,022 downwards.
GGTCAACTTGCCTTTACAAAAGCACGAGTTGACCCTTTCTTCTTTATCTTGGTCAACTTGCCTTTACAACAATCGACACATGTTTCCAGGTCACTAAAGTCTAGAGTTGGGAGAATGTTGTCCTTTATCAATCTCTCAACCCTTTCCCTGGAAATGTAGCCAAGACGTTTATGCCACAATATGTACGATGTGTCCTTTATGGAGGTCCTCTTTCGAGTAACAGGTTCAGCAACATATGAAGAAGCATACATATCATTAGGAGCGAGACACATACTGTAAAGACCATAGGATAAGGAGGCTATACCAATATGTCTTGTATTGATAGAAATATTTACAACCGAACTATCAAATACAAAACGATAACCTTCTTTATCCAAAACTGATACAGATATTAGATTCCATCTAAAAGATGGTATATAAAAAGTGTCTCATAGGTACAAAATGAACCCTATATCGAGGTTTAACCCTATGTCTCCTACGTATAATACATCAACCTCCTCATTGTTGCCGACCATCAGTTTTTGCTCCCCCTTTTGTGGCCTTCTCCTAGAGATGAACCCCTGCATAGTGGAAGCAACATGATTAGAAGCCCCACTGTCTAACCACCAAGAGCTTGATGTGGTTATAACAACATTGGATTCATGAATCATGTAGGCCGAGGGGTTACCTGACATATCCTGTTTAACCTTCCAGAGTTTGTACTTCTGGTAGTCGGATTTCCTAAGCCCCTTCTTCTTACAGAAGAAGCATCTCATGTTCTTAAGGTCATGTGGCCCCTTTGCAATGCTAGATTGTCCAGTTTGAATTTGAGGAGAGGGGTTAGTAGACTTACCTTTTCCTTTGCCTTTAGATTTCTAGGGTTTGGCCTTTCCCTTGCCTTTAACTGATGCATATAAAGCTGTATGAGGAGATCTTGTCAGCTTTTCCTCTATTGCAACGCATCAGGAAATTAAGGCATTAATGTCCCAGGTCTCATCCAGTGAGATGTAAGTTGTAACCAACGAATCAAACTCATCTGGAAG